>JAXQQM020088699.1:0-32407 GCA_034641835.2 Pinus albicaulis | reverse complement strand
AGAGTTTGAGCTAAAGGAGGATGAATCAGACTCTATAACAGAAGAAGACTCAGAAGATGAAGATCCACAAACTCCAGCTATTAGAAGATCAGTCCGGGATAGAAGGAAACCAGAAAGGTATAGTCCATCTGCTTTCAATTCAGATTTTTCCTTAACTATAACTGATGATGATCCTAGAATTGTCAGGGAGGTAGTCGATTCAGAGGATGGAAAACTATGGAAGGAGGCCATGGTTGTTGAAATGGCATCCTTGCACAAAAATGAGGCATGGGATCTGGTGGAGTTGCCGACTGGAAGGAAGCCCATCAAGAGAAAATGGGTGTTTAAGAAGAAGATGAATGTAGAAGGCAAGGTGGAGAAATACAAAGATCGGCTGGTAGCAAAAGGGTATTCCCAGGTGTCGGGAATTGATTTTGGTGATATTTTTTCTCTTGTTGCCAAAGTTACTTCTATTAGATTAATTTTATCTGTTGCTGCTGCATTTTATTTTGAGATAGAACACATGGATGTGAAGACAACATTTCTTCACGAGGATCTAGAAGAGGAGATATACATGAAGCAACTTGAAACCTTTATGGTGAAGGGTAAGAAAGAACTGGTATGCAGGTTGAAGAAGTCTCTCTATGGGTTAAAACAATCACCAAGGATGTGGTATCAGAAATTTGATACCTATATACGGGGACTTGGCTTCACCAGAAGTAAGAAGGATCACTGTGTTTATTTTAAATTAATTGGTGACCGTGTTATTTATTTGGTCTTGTATGTGGATGATATGTTGTTGATTGGAAATGACAAATAAATTATCCAAGATTTGAAGACCTAACTGTTCTCCAAATTCGACATGAAGGATCTTGGTGCTGCAAACTATATTTTGGGCATGGAAATTAAGAGAGATCCGGCAAAGAGGACACTCTGGTTAAACCAGAGGAAGTATGGCGAGACTATATTGCAAAGGTTCAATATGCAGGATAGTAAACTGGTGAATGTTCCTATTCATGTAGGTGTAAAGCTATCTGCTGAATAGTGTCCCAAGACACAAGAAAAAGAGGAGGATATGTCTCGTGTTCCATATGCAAGTGCAGTGGGTAGCCTGATGTATGCAATGGTATGTACTAGACCAGAAATTTCACATGCAGTGGGAGTATTGAACAGGTTTATGTCAAACCCAGGGAAGGAGAATTGGACAACAATGAAGTGGTTTTTCAGATATTTATGTGGCACTAGTGATTATGGCTTATGCTACCAGGGAAGACCAAGATTGTAAATAATGTTGGACATTCATGGTTTTGTTGATGCAGACTGGGCTGGAGATCTGGACCAAAGAAGATCTACAAGTGGGTATGTGTTTAGCCTATTTGGAGGCGCAGTCAGTTGGATGAGTAAAAGACAGTCTGTAGTGGCTCTTTCAATTATAGAGGCAGAATACATAGCAGCCACACATGCAAGCAAGGAGGCATTTTGGTTGCAGAGATTGTGTTCAAGTATGGGGTTGGTATAAAAAGCTATAAGGATAGACTGTGATAGCCACAGTGCAATTTTCTTGGCTAAGAACCCTGCTTATCATTCAAAGACAAATCACATTGATGTTCAATATAACTTTGTTAGAGATATGTTTTAGGCTAAAAGGATGTTGCTGGTAAAGGTGGACACTTTGAAGAATGTTGCAGATGCATTGACGAAGTCTGTGAGCACTCAGAAGTTCTCTTGGTGTAGAGAAACAATGGGTGTTGAAGAACTAGGCCAATGACTAAGCTCTCATGTGGCCCCCTGCGGAAGGAAAACAACAAGTGGGAGAATGTTGGGTATGTGTTATATTCTTTCCATGACTAATTTCTGGTGGGTAGTCCACGCCCATGGGTTTGTGCATGGTTTTGCACATGGTTTTTGGGTACGATGGTTTTCAGCCCCTAGTATATTTTTTAGATCTATTCAAGGGAGCTACAGTTATGTTCTAATCTGGGGTTAATGTATTGGGGTTCATGTATGCTTCAGCATGTATATATGTGTTGTAACACTAAAAGGAATATAATGAAAAATCAAGTTGGTCGTCCCGATTTCTGATCTAGGGGAAAATCTTTGTGTTTATCTATTTTATGTTTTATGCTCTCACTATTTTTTATTTTCTGTTATAAAATTCGTGTGTAGATAATTTCTGTTCAGGGTTAAAACCTACAGAGAGAAATCTCTAGTTTCTGAGCTAGTTTTCCATTGGAGGGATCTCCCTTTCATCCAAAGGTTTGTGGAATACTTTAGGGCTTCATTACACATTTTTGCACTAGAACAAGTAGCAATCATTAGCTACAGTGTAGTTTCCAGCAGAAACTTCATTATTTTGTAGAGCAACTACAATAGGGAGTTTATTGCACTATTTGGAGTGTTTGGGTTTCCTATGTGGGGATAAAACCTTCATTTAGGAGATCTATTGGAGGAGGATCAACCATCTTATATATCAGATCAGCCATCTCCCATCAATGATTTATTTGTAGAGATTATTTAGCCCTAGGGCCAAATATGCTATATTTTCTATGGTGTGTATTTCTGGAAACCCTTGTTGGGTTGTCCTGGAATCCTGTTTTGGAGCATAGATCTGTAGACTTGTCATTTTTGGAGCATTATATTAGCAAAAATATATTTTTATATCTTTCAGCTACTATTCTCTCTTAGACAGTGAATTTTTCTAGGTTCATGTATTTCATGTGTTAACAACATTTTAGATCTGTGTGTAGCTTTCATGAGAGGCTTATTTGGCCCACTTGAGTGATATTTTCCTCAAGATATTGTACATATTTTGTTGTTATAATCATAATGAAATGGATCTACTACTGTCTCATGCCTTGATCTATTATATTTATGCATATTTCTAGTTTTATGAACTCTATTCCTGCTTTTCCCATTAGGGAATATTGCAGTGGTATCAGAGCATAATCTTGGTTCAGCCTGTGCACTTCAGCCATTATGTCATCTAAGGGGGATTCTCATAGGAAGGAGAAGATCTGTAAAAGAGATGAAGTAAAAAATTCATTATAAAGAGAAAAGGAGTTCTTAATACTTCTTCTCGTTGAGATTCAACACGATGATGAGCTTAGTGAAAAGAGTCACCTTCACTAAGTGGGCCCGCAAACTATTTTTGGAGCAAGTCTATTTTTAGACTATGTCTATTTTTAGACATGATGATCATACTTCTGAAGTTGCAGGATGCTATTTGTGGATGGTTGATCAAGTTGGAAAAATAGATGAAATTCTATTTTTAGAATATTGGGCAAAGTCTATTTATAGATCGTCAATCTAAAAATAGATGCATGTCGATTATTATTAGCTCATAATAATAATCAGACTCTAAACAACTTATTCTCTTGGAGCACTTTAGTTCAGTGCATAGATGTGGAACATCAGCTGACAGAAGGAATTACACTATTCCTGAGGGTTTAATAGAGCTAATGCATGGAGGACTCAGTTAGAACTCAAGTGGCAGAGTTATGACACAGTTGGAAGAAGTAGTTATGGAGTTGTATTCAGTTTAACTCAGTTAGACTTAGTTGAGCTAGTTGTATCTAGTCTAACTGATTGATTCACTAGTGAGAGTGGAGTGAATTAATTCTGTAATTAATTCACAAATAATAACTAATTAATAAACTGGACAATACGACAGTTAGCTACAGTCCATGGCAGTCTCAGTGGAGACCAGTGGAGAGATAGGTGAAAGGGCAAGATAGACTATCTGTTGTGACTATAGTGATGCATTGATTGCATTACACACTCAGTGGAGATGCCAATGAGGATTGCGCAGTCAAGGATGGAGTAATTTGAACTCATTCAGAGTTACTATTTAGTAGAGATTGTGTAGTGGAGGTAGGTTAGTAGGTGGCAAAGATCGGTGCATGGATTTTCACGATTGGGCCTGATTAGTGTATGACGATTGTACTGTACTGAGAGCTTGTGATAAGCTTTGTGTGTTTGTATGGGATTTTCATATGATCTCCATGTTACATAATATATAATTGGGTTTTTCAGCTTTAGGCTTTCCCAGTTAAAAACTGTGTTATGTGATTGATAATTTTTGTTTCTGCTTCACATGTGTGTGTAATTAATTTTTCCGAAAAAGATTAACAAGTGGAATAGATTCAGTATCTTGCATAAAGTTAAATAGTGTGAGATTAGGTGGATCTTGGACATATACATGCTTATTTAATATAATTTCTACATGGAATCAGAGTATTTTTGATTGAATATTGCAATTTTGAAGTGAGTTTGTGCTTGTGGACAATTCAAATTTGCTACAGAGGATTCTTGGTGCAGAAATCGAGTATACATTGAAATTTCTTTCAACGGGTTGAGATTGGAGTATGAATTTGATGGGATCTTGAATTACATAGCTTGGAAGGACAGGATGGAGGCGGTGCTAGAGGATAATCGGCTGAAGGATTTCATCAATAGCGATGTTCCTAAGCTGGGATCTAGCGATGCTGCATTACTTGATGCATGGAAAAAGAAGACTGCAAAGATGAGGAGGATTCTATTGGAAGGTGTGAAGGACCATATTGTGTCCAAAATTCATAGGAAATCCACTCCATTATTAATGTGGAAGGATTTGACAGATTTGTTCCAAATTAGAAGTGACCAGAGGAATTTGGCACTTAAAGACAAGCTCAGAAAAATAAAAATGGAGAAAGGTGACAGTATTCCAAAATACCTCACAAAGTTTATCCACTGCAAGGATGAACTGGGAAGTGTGGGGGTTATTGTTGATGAAGAAGAATTGGTGAGCTTGGCTCTCCTTGGGCTTCATAAGAGTTGGCATAGCTATGAAGACTCTGTCAATGGACGGGAGAAACTGCCAAGATGGGAGTGACTTTGGTCGGATCTTGTGGAGGAGGAGATAAGGTAGGGTACCAGGGATGGATCTTCATTAAACAATGAAGATGAAGAGAATTGTGCTTTGGCTACCAAAGCAGGGAAAGGGAAGGGGAAGAAAAATCCGTCAAAATTTGGTGCTAAAGGAAAGAAGTAGGATTTGTCCAATGTGAAGTGTTTTCACTGTCATGAGCATGGACATTTCGCCACTAACTATCCACAGAAGAAGAAGAATAAGTAGGATGCTGGATCTGTAGCTAGAGAGTCCTTAGCCTCGCAATTTGAGCTAGATTTTTCCTTGATCGCATGCTTGGTTTCAAGCTGCATGGGTTCAGTGTGATATCTTGATAGTGGTACGTCTTTCCATATGACAGGAGACAAAGAATTGTTTAGTGACTTGGAGGAGAAGGACCTCCAGATGCATATAGAGATGGGAGATGATGGTCGGTACAGTGCAACTGGAATTGGGACCATTACCTTTGAGAGGGAGTCCAGTAATCCATTCTTGTTGAAGAATGTCATGCATGTTCCAGGTCTGAAGAAGAACTTGGTCTCAGTTGCAATGCTGGAAGACAAGAGTTATGATGTTGTTTTCAGTGAGGGAAAATCCTTCCTTCGACATAAAACAACAGGTCAAACCAAGAAGATAGGGGTTAGAATTAAGAATCTCTACAAGATGGAGGTAGATGGTTGCACTTCAATGGTGGGCAAAGCAGAAGAAGTTGTGAGCCAGGGTGAGGGCGAATTATGGCACAGGAGATTGGGCCATCTTCACCATGGCGCTTTGAATATTTTACAAAAAAATTCTATTGGACTTCCCAAGGGTAATCTTGTGTAGTCAGATCAGTGCAAAGGGTGTACAATGGGTAAGTTTGTGAAGACCACCTTTCATGAGAAGGAGAATTTTGCCTCGGTGATCCTGGAGATAATTCACATAGACATGTGTGGACCATTCTCGGTTTCTTCAACAACAAGACATAGGTATTATGTGATATTTGTTGATTAATTTTCTTGTAGATGCTAGATCTTATTCATGTAGAAGAGTGAAATGTTCTAAAAGTTCTGTGAGTTCAAGGCATTGGTGGAGAAGGAGCTGGGGAAGCAGGTGAAAGCTCTAAGGAGTGATAATGGTGGTGAATACATCTCGGGGAAATTCAAAGAGAACTCATAGCACCTCATAACCTACAACAGAATGGGGTTGCAAAGAGAAAGAACAGAACGATCGTGGGTGATGCATGAGTGATGCTGCATGACCAGGGCCTACTGATGCACTTGTGGGCGGAAGCATGCAACACTGCAGTTTATGTGCAAAACCGTTGTCCTCATAGAGTACCTGGCATGAGTACACCTGAAGAAGAATTTTCTGGTAAGAAGCCTGATATTTCTCATTTGAAAATTTTTGGCTCACCTGTTTACATTCATGTGACGAAGGATGCCAGGAAGAAGCTGGAGTCGATTACAAAAGTTGGGATATTTTTCGGGTACATAGAAACACCCCATAACTATCGTGTGTATTTGGCAAACAGTCGAATGACTGTTGTGCGACGGGATATAAAATTCAATGAGGTGAAAACCATGAATTTGTCACTTGATAGGAGCTACATTTGCATGCGGAAGAGGAACTTCTTGTTCCAAAAGATGAGCCTCTGGATTTGGATCAGCCACAGGAGGAGATTCATGGAGTGGAGGAGGCCACTCATGTAGAACAAAACATCAGACAAGGCAGAAAGCATACCACAGAAGCTGAGAGACTGAAGTTTGATGTGGCATAGAATGTAGGAGTCCCTACATCACAGTACAGTCAGAGACAATCACCTGACTGATATACTGGATACATGGCTCTTATGAGAAAGTGTATCATGACAAAGCCATCTTCTTTTGAAGAAGCAGCGTAGGAGCCCACATGGGTAGATGCCATGGTGGAAGAGTATGACTCCATTGTCAGAAACAGTGCTTGGTAGATTGTTCCAAGGCTGGTGGGAAAATCAATTGTAGGATCAAGATGAATCTACAAGGTAAAGAAAGCTACTAATGGGAGTGTTAAGAAGTATAAGGCAAGATTTTTTTCCTGGGGATTCTCACAGATCGAGGGGATTGAATATGAAGAAACCTTTGCACTTGTTGCACAATATTCTTCCATATGGACCATCCTTGCTCCCTCAGTGCATATGGGTTGGCACATTCATCAGATGGATGTGAAGACTGTGTTCCTTAATGGGATCATTAAGGAAGAGGTTTACATTGAGCAGCCTGAAGGATTTGAGATCTCTTGCAGCGAGTCGCATGTGTGAAGGCTTAAAAGAGTGTTGTATGGGCTGAAACAAGCTCCCCGTGCTTGGTACAATTGGATCGACAACCATTTCACTGGATTTGGCTTCACCAAGAATGAGGCAGATGAAAACCTGTACTAGATTGTGGTTGAGGGTAAGATTTTAATCATTGTACTTTATGTTGATGATTTAATACTAACAGTTGATGAGCAGTTGACATACTCATGCAAGGAAGATCTTGCAAAGGAGTTTGAGATGAAGGATTTGGGCCTCCTTCATTATTTTCTTGGATTGGAAATATGGAAGCGGGAAGGTGAACTGTTTGTGTCTCAAGGCAAGTATTCCCAGGAGATACTGGAGAAGTTTCACATGCAAGGATGCAAGCCTATCGATACTCCTCTTCTAGGAAATTGGAAGAAAGAGGATTCTACATCGGAAGAGGTAGTGGATTCCACTGTTTATCAACAGTTGGTGGGTTCGCTCATGTATTTAGTCAATACAAGACCAGACATATGCTATGTTGTAAACCAGCTTTCACAAGTGATCGTTAAGCCTACCAAGCTCTTTTGGAAGGCAAGCAAGCATGTTTTGAGATATCTCAGCGGAACATCTAAGTATGGTTTACGGTACAGACAGATGGATGAGGTGAAGTTGCATGGCTTCACAAATGTAGATTGGGCAGGAAGCCCAGCAGACAAAAAGAGCACATCAGGAGGGATTTTCGGTATCGGATCTACGGAAGCTTCTTGGTACAGCAAGAAACAAATATATGTGGCACTCAGTTCGGCAGAAGAAAAATACATGGCATCAAGTTTAGCTGCATGTGAGGCTATCTAGATGAGGAAGATCCTAGTTTGTTTGTTCAGTTCACATTTAGATCCCACGTTGATTCATTGTGATAATCAGAGTTGCATTAAGCTCTCGGTTAATACTGTGTTTCATGATAGATCTAAACATATTGATATCCGATATCATCATATCAAAGATTGTGTGCAGCGGAAGATCATGTTGCTTCAATACATTCGTACGGAGGATCAGGATGCAGATATTCTTACAAAGGCCCTCACCAGGAGAAAATTTGAATACCATAGAGGCAGGATCGGGGTGAAGGATAATCCCTATATTGTTGAGAGGGAGTGTTGATATTCAACAAGATGATGAGCTTAGTGAAAAGAGTCGCCTTCACTAAGTGGGCCCGCAGGCTATTTTTGGCGCAAGTCTATTTTTAAACATGATGATCATATTTTTGAAGTTGTAGGATGCTATTTGTGGATGGTTGACCAAGTTGGAAAAACAGATGAAATTATATTTTTAGAATATTGGGCGAAGTCTATTTATATATCGTCAATCTAAAAATAAATGCATGTCAATTATTATTAGCTCTTAATAATAATTAGACTCTAAACAACAAATTATTCTCTTGGAGCACTTTAGTTCAGTGAACATATGTGGCACATTAGCTAACATAAGGAATTACACTATTCCTGAGGGTTTAATGGAGCTAATTCATGCAGGACTCAGCTAGAACTCAAGTGGAAGAGTTATGACACAGTTGGAAGAAGTAGTTATGGAGTTGTATTCAGTTTAACTCAGTTAGACTCAGTTAAGCTAGTTTATCTAGTCTAACTGGTTGATACACTAGTGAGAGTGGAGTGAATTAATTATTTAATTAATTCATAAATAATAACTCATTAATAAACTGAACAATACATCAGTTAACTACAGTGCATGGCAGTTTCAGTGGAGACCAATGGAGAGATAGGTGGAACGGAAAGATAGACTATCTGTTGTGACTATAGTGATGCATTGATTGAATCACACACTCAGTGGAGATGCCAATGAGGATTGCACAGTCAAGGATGGAGTAATTCGAATTCATTCAGAGCTATTCTTCAGCAGAGATTGCGCAATGGAGGCAGGCTAGCAAGTGGCAAATATCAGTGCATGGATTTGCAAGATTGGGCCTGATTAGTGTATGACGATTGTATTGTACTGAGAGCTTGTGATAATATTTTTATGTTTGTATGATATTTTCATATGATCTCCATGTTACATAATATATATTTTGGGTTTTCAGGTTCAGGCTTTATCGATTAAAAACTGTGTTATGTGCGATTGATAATTTTTGTTTATGCTTCACATGTGTGTGCAATTAAATTTTTCATAAAATATTAATAAGTGGAATAGATTTAGTATCTTGCATAAAGCCAAATAGTGTGAGATCATGTGGATCTTGGACATATGCATGCTTAGTGCATATAATTTCTACACTTCTTCAAACTATGCAGTGCATTAGTAGAGACATGAAAGAGATGAGAATGGAGAGATGTAGAGATTCTCCAAGAGGGCTTGTACATGAAGAAAGCTCCATATTTCCATATTATGGGTGTAATCATTCAGCTATACCATCAGATCTACAACGTGGTGCTATTCATAGGGTCATAGCAAGAAAGATGGAGGAAGGAGATGCACCAAAGGAGGAGACTCTTGGTGACTATCTTCAAGAGTATGAATCTCAAACTCATAGATTTAGATATCATGTAAAATTCCAAGGGTTTTGAAAGATCAAGGAGGAAAAAATACCTAGCAACCATAATAGAAGCACAAAGTGCAAGCAGCATGATATGGGTAGATTCTCTCTATCTAATTTTGAAGGATCACCTCAATGTTCATCTAGGGCTTGGGTGGAGGAGCTAGACACCTATTTGCAACAACACCATGTTTCAGAAGATGAAGCCATTAGAGTAGTACGACTACACCTTGAAGGTAAGGCTTATGCCTCGTGCTTTTATGAATCTTATTCATTAAAATATGAAAATATGTATACTTACGCAAGATTCAATAGGAAGTTATTAAGGATATTCAATGAAAAACAATCTGAAACTTCCTTGGTTGAGCTAATCAAGTATACACAAATAAGACCTTTGCATGAGTTGGAAGGATCAATAAATCCAAATCCATGTCAAAAAAATAATGAGCGGATTAAAAAAATTTTAATACCTTTTTATAGGCAAGATCCCCATTTTAGAAAGAACTCTCTTCACAAAGGGAAGACATGGAGTAACTAAACAAAGAACCTCCTAATGATTATGAGGCAACCTCCATTCATGGTGAAGGGGAAGAGTAGACAAGAGGTAACTGCAGTGTCATAGCAGTAGAAGATATAGTACCTCATGAAGAGGAAGATGGATTATTTTCTCCAAAGAGATAAATTCTTGCACTCTTGCAAGGAGTTCCAAAGAATCTCACAAATGGAGATCAAGGCATAGTCCATGTGAAGCATATTCCATCATTGATAGATTGTGAGATCTTAAAGATAGAAGGAGATAAAGGGGAGGACAAGCATCATATGATGAGGAGCACACACCACTCTCTATTTAGAATATTGATGCACAGAAGAGGCAAGAGGATTTGTGCAGTGAGGACAAGGACAAAACAATCCACTCACTTATACAACCTGCTCTAGGCCTTGATGTTTCATTATATGGAGGCATTCCAGTAGGGAGAACCCTTGATTGGAAGATGAATAAGGATTGCTCTAAACATGGTGTAACATTGATATATTTGGCTAGGGAAGGAGCCTTGGGAGGAGCTAGCATAGTGCAGAGAATATTTGATGGGTTCAAAGGAGTGATTAATTTTCTGATATGGACATTTCTATCTTGCACTCAGCCATTTTCGCGGAAAAATTATCCAAAAATCTATGATGACATGAGCATGGTGTCAAATGGACACTCCATAGCCTTGGAGCAGAAAATAACACCTTTACCCATGAGGAAGATTCCTAAATATGACAAGATGTTATTAACACTCTTGCATGCCTTGGTAAAACTACGGAAGTTTTGGATGGGAAATGCCTTCCAAGAGGAGGTTGACCCCCATGTACTTCAATATTTTCTTAGGCAAGATCAGCTGTAAGGGAGGCATCAAAAGTGGGGTAACAATAATCGAACATGTGGCTTTGGCATTGAGCATGCTAAAGAGGAGAGTTATGATGTGACAAGAGCTTAATTTTAGATTTCTATAATGATGTCATTGTTGGGAAGCCTAGATCCATATTGGGAGTCTCAACTATTAGTGGAATACTCCAAGAACCTGTTCACATGTAATCTTCTTGATGGGAAAGTGATAGATGGGAGGTATAGAGTGGTTGATGGAGTCATTTATTTTCATGATCAGATCTAATTGACTAGAGACTCCAAGCTTAAGAAGGATATTCTACATGCAACATATGAGGCACTCTCTTCAGGACATGTAGACTTCATTGAGTCTTATCACACCAACATGGAGGGACTATTGGGAGGATCTCAAAGAAGATGTGCACCAACATATTAGGAGATATGTAGATTGTTTGATATATAAGGATGAAATCAACCACCTTGCAATGGTGTTTCAATCACTTCCCCTTTTGATGGGGAGATGGGAAGGCTCATCTATTGAAATCTTCACCCACATGTCTACAATATATGGTAAATATTGTGTTTTGATGCTTATTTATCAACTAACAATTTATGTGCACTCCTCTAGCATGCATTTGCAACACATTGCTCCACAAGAGAGCAAACCTCTTTGTGGATTTCATGGTCCTTTTGGGACTAAATTTAGTGATGGGGATGAACACTTCATGGAGGACTATGGGCAAGATATGTTTTTCTTGGTTCATATTCAACCAACACCTAATGTCCTCTACTATTTTCAAGCTTTTGAGAAGCTTATGGCAGCAAGAAAGTTGTTGGATGACCACTCATCACATCCTGTTTGGAGACAACAACAACAAGAACAACACTGGTCTCATTTGAAGGACTATTGTCACCATCCAATATGTCATATGAAATTTATTCCATGTTTCTTCTGGAGCTTATATGGTGATGACACTCTATTCACTATATGCATGAAGGATTCAAGGGCAAGAAGTCTCCCTAGAACCAATGAGTTGAAACATGAGATTCCAAGTATCTTTTGGCTTCATGAGGACTATATTATTGCAGCCCAAGATCAACATCTCCAAATTTATCATAAATGGAGAGAGAGACAGCGTAATTTGAACAATTGTATCTCTCATTTTCAGCCATGCAACCCCTACACATTGCACAAGCAGGGGATTGGTGACTATTTCTATGAGCTACCAAGGATGGCTCACGTTGTTTGGATGATAGCATGGAGATTGGAGTTGAGACACCCAACATTTATCATCTCTCATGCCTTAAGGAGGCCAATGGAAAACACAGAACTCTTTCCATATATATCCCACCTTTTTATGATGGGAGCCATTAGGTTTATCCACCAAAGGAAAACTTGCATTCTTGGGAGGAGACATATCCATTAGAGAATATTCAGTATCCTTGCAGTTGCTTGAGGACAAGCAATAGTTTGTAGGGGAGGACTGTAATATTACTAAATTAGCCTAAAACTAATTGGAATATTAAATTTTGTTTTTTCAATTAGTGTAATGTTCCAAATCTGGAACTTTCTGCTCCATTGGGAATATCTTAAGATATTCCAAAATTCCTTCTATAGAAAGACCACAAGTCCATTCCAGAGATTTATTGCTGGGGAATTTACCATATATTTCACCTTCATAAGGAAGTGTGAGATCTAGAAGCTATCTGGCCCTTCACGGACTCTGTCTATGGATATGCAATATTTCCACATCGGGAATTTCTGCTACAGGGTCCTTGAGGACACTGTATAAAGAAGCTGCTGTAAAGATAAGACAAACCACTACCAGAATGCCTTATAACACACAACTTAAAACCCCTATGTAGAAAATTAGCTTAAATAAATTATTCTAGATGGGTTATATAGATCTCCCCAAACTAGATCTCTAAAATAATGCTCAATGAGAGAGCTTATAGCAATATGTGAACATAACCATTAAAATATGCAAATATGAATACACCATCAAAGGGAAATGTATCCAGAAAATATTATATGATTATATCAGCAATAATGTACAAGAAATAGTTGAGGGACAAGCCACTCAAGCTTTAAGAACCAACCTCTAATGAATGAGCAATGAAATACATGAGTTGCTACAACTCCAAAAAATGTCGGAGAGTAGCGACTGCGCTATGTATATGAAGGTAGAAACTGAAAAATATGAATGAAATAAAAATTTGGTTGTAGGATACTAATAAATAGCCCAATAACAAAGAAATGGGCTGAAATATAGGATTTCTAGCCAATCTAGGAGAGATTGCTAGAAATGTCGGAGAATACAAAATGTGACAACTAGGTTATCACTGAAACTGAACAAAAATGAGAATGAGGCTATGGCTCATCTGAAATATGATTTCCCTCCTCTGATAATGTCTCCAATACAAAGGGCTGATCCCTTTGTCTCAAAAACATCCTCCCGATGAGCCCACTGAACCCCTCCCTCACTACCTCCATAAAATAACGCAGTTTCCTCCATGGAATGTGCAGTGGGAGATGATGGAATGTTGGCCAAGTGCCAAATATCTAATATGAAGCCCGATAATCCTCCTTGCAGCTCCTCCAACGAGTAGATCACTCCTCCACTGAATAAAACAATCTAATATGACTCCATGAGTTCCTCCTTTGTTGTCCCCAGCAATACAATGTCCTCTTTGTTGTAGAGCTAACGTTGTAGATGATGGTAGTAGTTTTGAACAATGCCATACTGAGGAAAATGCAGCTCAATCCTCATCCTTCCTTGAGGAAGAGGTATGGATTCCTGACGGGAACACCCTAGTGCCCGAGGGCACCACCACCATGCCAAATAGCCTGGGGATGCAAGCCTCTGCAGACCCTATTTGAAATTCTATATCAAAAAATGATGCAAATGGGCTGCCATCTCCTCCTTATAAATAAATGGAACTCTTCTCCACCATGGTCCCACCAATTAGGGTTTCCACCCTCATGCGAGTGTCTTCCCTCAAAAACTACATAGCTTCTCCAGGAAGCCTCTCCTCCTTGGGCAGTGCTGTTGACTTTAGTCAAAGGCGACTAAATCAAGTGATTTGGGTTCCATTCACACCCTTAGGTGTTTATTTCAGCTGCTTTATTCACCTCCTTTTCACATAAGGCGTGTTATTTATTCATTAAAAGAGGGCTAAGGTGTGTCCTCACCCATTTTATTAAACAAAAATAAATTATGCAACTATAATGTTCTATTTTAGCTTGAGGCTAAAAATTGGGAACATTACAGTCCCCCCCTCCCACATGTTTCTTGTCATCAAGAAACTCCATAGAGAGAACAATTTTTTTCCTCCTTCTCTTGTGGCCTCCTCATCAACAAGCTTTACCACTGCTCAAAATATGCTGCAATAAACCTGTCCTGCAATGCTCTCTCCCAAGTATGCAAGCTGAAAATGATGCTCCTCATGGAAATATAGAAGGTGTGGTGGAATCCTTCTTATTGTGCTATGGCCTCCTTAATTTAGGAGTGATGATATGCATGGGAAAATTCTGCTCCCAACGATGATCCTCTCATCCATGCTATCATCCAAATGAAAATGTCACCACTAATTTCTGCAATGAGTTGGGGCTGAATGGAGAGTTGTGCTTGTGCTTCTCAATATGGCCCTCTCTCCATTTGAAGTGTCCATGGGGCTGCCTCTGTCCTTGGGCTGAAATGGTATGGCCTCCAAGAATGGCCTAAGCTACCCCATAAAGAAAATCAACCATGAAATGCCTCTGCAAATTCTCCAAGTGGTCCCTCCCACAAGAAGGTACAAGTAGCAATGTGGCAATCATGGTTTGCCCATGGTGTCTCCTGCAAGATAAGACATGTATAATGAGGAGAATCATGCTCCCAATGGGCTATACATCCAATACTATCCAAATAATTCTCCTCATGAGTGTACAACCATAAAAAATACAAGGATAAATATACAATAAAAGCAAGTTGTCAAATGACAACCGAAGAGTGGTTCAAAGTTCCACTCATGGAACTTGCGCAGTGCCTCCTTGGCCTACCTTATAATCATGAATAAAAACTGTTGTACTAGCCACTTGTTTTCTTCCACAACATGTCCTCATAAGATGAAAACATTAAATCACAATTTGGTGCCAATGGTGCACACCAAGAAGCATGTGGCCTCCCCCACAAACCATCATAAGAATAGCCAAAATTGAGTCTACAAGTAGCTGCAAGTACATTATACCAAGTGCAAGAAGGGATGACCATTCTTGAGACAATATGCTGCTCATATGAAGTAAAGAGTTACAAATTATAATGGGGAAATTATACCTTCTCTACCATGTACTTGAGACCTTGAGCTAAAGTGGCTCATCTGAATGCTCTCCCTCTCCTCCAATGAGTAAGGGAATGGTTGTGCCAACCTCTCCAAAATAATTCAGGCTATGAATCTATCCATATGATGATGTAGATCATACTGAATGCCCTCCCAAGTGAACTCTTCTATCAAAGCAAAGTATGCATCCAAGTGCATAGCTAGGAAGTCCTCATGTGTTGCATGCAATAGTTTCTCCTTGAGACTATAAGCCCTAGTCAAGAAGAGAATACCATGATAATAGATGATCATATCATCAACTAAGTATCTTCCATCTCCATCAGGTCCATATAAGATCATGCATGCAACTAGATCCTTGGAGTACTCCACCCAAATATGGGATCTCCAATCCAGATATATTCTCCTCATAGATAGTGCTGGTGTTTTGCAATATGGTGCTCCATCATGCTGCTGCTTGCTACTTTGACATACCCCATGATAATTCATCCTCGAAGTTTCTGCCGTGCCCACCATGCAGCTTCTCATGCTCAAATAGAAATTATGGTCCCTGAAAATGAGCCTCCCATGAGAGACTATCATCTCCAAAGAATCTCCCAATCCTGGCCAATGTAAGCATGAGTGGCATCCATCTACTCCAATGCATGAAAGAGTCCTTCCTCAAAGCAAGTATCCTTTTCTCTCACAGAATCTATGGAGCAGTCATCCTGCATCATGAAGATTCTATCCTCCATCTCTGCAGCAACTCTATCAGCGCAGTGTAACTGATGAGAGTGGGTGATACCGAAAATGAGAGAGTGTATCCCTCCTCCTTGTGCTTATCCCCAAACTCTCTGCGTTGTGATGGAATCCTCCAATGTCTCCAATGCTCCGGAATCTAAGAGTGGTGAACCAAAAGATATGATGCCTCTCATCACCTATAGATAAAGTGGCCTCCTAGGTGGAATCCCTCCAAAAAATGGGACATCAAGATAGGAAGTGGACTGTATATATATATGAGAGGAATGAATTGTCCCTCTCTGTACTGCACAGTGTACTCCCTTTCCTTTGTGTAGAAATTTTCTAAAATAAATAAGGTTGAATGCTCATCATCCCTTGATGCTGATCCTTCTGCTCTTCTCTCTCCATCTCACAATCCCCAGCAAATGCTATATATGGCTCTGGTATTGTGTCTCGGTACCCACATATAAAAAATATTTGGAACTTCTTACAAAGACACAAGGGCCCCTCTAGTAGAAGCAATCGCTCCACTTTCACCTCCATGTGCTGATGGATCTCCTCCTAATGTGACAGCGTTGTTGGTTCTTTCCAATATATGCAAAGTGTTTGTGTTTATGACACAATGAGTTTCACCAAGTTCCTCCATCAAACCCTGGGTGAGGGCATCATATTTTTTTGATTTGCATGACAATGAAAAATGGAACCTTCAAATCAACAATCATGAGCCATACCTTTGAGATGCATGTTTCTCCTCCCATGGCCTCATTCCCTTCCTCTCTTCCCATTGCAATGCAAGTGGACAAAGGATTGCGCTATGGATCTCCATGTGTGGATGAATGCCTACATCCTTCATGAAAATAGCTAGGATTTCTCCCATCAACAAACCCTCTCAGAAAATCTTCTCACTTTTCCCCTTCATCAAGATTTTCAATGATTTCTCCAATGGTCTAGAAAAGAAGAAGGGAGACCTCCTCTTCCATGATTTCTTTTCCCTTGTTTCCTTTGTCAATATCCTCTCCTTGAAGAGAAGATCCTCTTGCTGATGGCATTAAATCTTGTGCACAGGCTGAGCCAAGATTGATGTTCCGATACCACTGTAATGTTCCAAATCTGGAACTTTCTGCTCCATCGAGAATATCTTAAGATATTCCAAAATTCCTTCTATAGAAAGACCAAAAGTCCATTCCAGTGATTGAATACTAGGGAATTTACTAGATATGTCACCTTCATAAGGAAATGTGAGATTCAGAAGCTATCTGGACCTTCATAGACTCTATTTATGGATATGTAATATTTCCACTTCGGGAATTTCTGCTACAGGGTCCTTGAGGATGCTGTATAAGGAGGCTGCTATAAAAATAAGACAAACCACTACTGGGATGCATTATAACACACAACGTACAACCCTTATGCAGAAAATGAGCTCAAAGAAATGATTCTAGATGGGTTATACAGATCTCCCCAAACTAGATCTCTAAAACAATGCTCAATGAGAGAGCTTACAACAATATGTGAACATAACCATTAAACTTTGCAAATATGAATACACCATAAAAGGGAAATGTATGCAGCCAACATTATATGATTATATCAGCAATAATATACAAGAAATAGTTGAGGGACAAGCCACTCAAGATTTAAGAACCAACCTCCAATGAATGAACAATGAAATGCATGAGTTGCTGCAACTCCACAAAATGCCAGAGAGCAGTGACTGTGTTATGTATATGAAGGTAGCAGCTACTGAATATACATGAAATACAAATGTGGTTGTAGGATACAAAGAAATAGCCCAATAAAAAAGAAATGGGCTGAAATACAGGATTTCTAGCCAATCTAGGAGAGATTGCTAGAAATGCCGGAGAATACAAAATTGTGACAACTGAGTTGTCACTGCAACTGATACAAAATAGGAATGAGGCTATGGATGATCTAAAATATGATTTCCTCCTCTGATAATGTCTCCAATACAAAGGGCTAATCCCTTTGTCTCAAAAACATCCTCCTGATGAGCCCACTAAACCCCTCTCTCACTGCCTCCATAAAATAACGCAGTTTCCTCCATGGACTGCGCAGTGGGAGATGATGGAATTTTGGCCAAGTTCCAAAGATATGATATGAAGCCCAAGAATCCTCCTTGAAGCTCCTCCAATGAGTAGATCACTCCTCCACTGAAGAAAACAAGCTAATATGACTCCATGAGTTCCTCCTTTATGCCCCCAGCAACACAACGTCCTCTTTGCTGCAGAGCTAACGCTGTAGATGATGGTAGTAGCTGTGGCCAATGCCGGATTGAGGAAAATGCAGCTCAATTCTCATCCTTCCTTGAGGAATAGGTAGGGATTCTTTACCGGGAACACCCTAGTGCCCGAGGGCACCACCACCCAGCTAAACAACCTGAGGATTCAAGCCTCTGCAGACCCTATTCGAAATTCTGAACTCAAACATGATGCAAATGGGCTGCCATCTCCTCCTTATAAATAAAGGGAACTCTTTTCCACCATGGTCCCACCAATTTGGGTTTCCACCCTCATGTGGGTGTCTTCCCTCCAAAACTGCGCAACTTCTCTAGGAAGCCTCTCCTCCTTGGGCAACGATGTTGACTTTAGTCAAAGATGACTAAATCAAGTGATCCGGGTTCCGTTCACACCCTTAGGTGTTTATATCAGCTACTTTATTCACCTCCTTTTCACATAAGGAGTGTTATTTCTTCATTAAAAGAGGGATAAGGTGTCTCCTTATCCATTTTATTAAGCAAAAATAAAATATGCAACTATAATGTTCCATTTTAGCTTGAGGCTAAAAATTGGGAACATTACAGTCCTCCCCTCCCACATGTTGCTTGTCCTCAAGCAACTGCATAGAGAGAGCAAAATTTTTCCCCCTTTCTTCTCTTGTGGCCTCCTCAACAACAAGCTTTACCACTGCTCAAAGATGCTGCAATAAATCTGTCCTCCAATGCTCTCTCCCAAGTATGCAAGCTGAAAATGATGCTCCTCATGGAAAGATAGAAGGTGTAGTGGAATCCTTCTTGTTATGCCATGGCCTCCTTAAGGTAGGAGTGATGATATGCATGGGAAATTTTTTTTCCCAATGATGATCCTCTCATCCATGCTATCATCCAAATGAAAATCTCAACCCCCAGTTTATGCAATGTGTTGGGGCTGAATGGAGAGTTGTGCCTGCGCTTCTCAAGATGGTCCTCTATCCATTTGAAGTGTCCATGGAGCTGCCTCTATCCTTGGTTTGAAATGGTATGGCCTCCAAAATGGCCCAAGCTACCCCATCAAGAAAATCAGCCATGAAATGCCTCTACAAATTCTCCAAGTGGTCCCTCCCACAGGAAGGTATTAGTAGCAATGTGGCAATCATGGTTTGCCCATGGTGTCTCCTGCAAGATAAGACATGTATAACGGGGAGAATCATGCTCCCAATGGGTTGTACATTCAATACTCTCCAAATAATGCTCCTTATGAGTGTACAACATCAGACCTACAAGGAGAAATACACAATAAAAGCAAGTTGTCAAATGACAACCGGAGACTGGAGAGTGGTTCAAAGTTCCACCCATGGAACCTACACAGTGCCTCTTGGCCTGCCTCAAAATCACAAATAACAAGTGCTTTAATAGCCACTTTTTTGTTGCCACAACATCTCATCATAAGATAAAAACATGAAATCATAATTTGGTGCCAATGGTGCACACCAAGGAATATGTGGCTTCCCCCACAAACCATAATAAAAATAGCCAAAATCAAGGCTACAAGTAGCTGCAAGTACATCATATCGAATGAAAGAAGGGATAATCCTTCTTGGAATAATGTGCTACTCATATGAAGTAAAGAGGTACAAAATATAATGGGAAATTATACCTCCTCTACCATGTACTTGAGACCTTGAGCTGAAATGGCTCATCTTAATGCTCTCCCTCTCCTCTAATGAGTAAGGGAATTATTGTGCCAACCTCTCCAAAATCATCCAGGCTATGCATCTGTCCATATGCTGATGTAGATCATACTGAATGCCCTCCCAAGTGAACTCCTCTAACAAGAAAAGTATGCATCCAAATGCATAGCTAGGAAGTCCTCATATGTTGCTTGCAATAGTTTCTCCTTAAGACTAGAAGCTCTAGTCAAGAAGATTCTGCCATAGTGTTAGATGACCATATCATCAACTCTGTATCAGTCATCTCCCTCATGGTCATCAAGAATCATGCATGCACCAAGATCCTGAGAATACTCAACCAAAAGCTGAGCCCTCTAACCTGGATCAATCCTCCTCATAGACAACGCTGGTAATCTACAATAAAGTTATCCCCTCACGTTGCTACCTTCTACCTTGACATCCCCCATGCCAAAGTCATCCTCCAAGTTGCTGCCATGCCGACCATGCAGCTGCTCATGCTCAAATAGAAATGAAAATCTATGAAAATAAGCCTCCCATGAGAGACTATCACCTCCAAATAATCTCCCGATCCTGGCCAATGTAAGCATGAGTGGCCTCCATCTACTCCAATGCATGAAAGAGTCATTCCTCAAAGGAAGTATCCTCTCTTTCACCAAATCTGTGGAGCAGTCATCCTGCATCATGAAGATGCTATCCTCCATCCATGTAGCAACTCTATCTGTGCAGTAAAACTAATGAGAATGGGTGGTACTGAAAATGAGAGAGTGTATCCCTCCTCCTTGTGCTTATCCCCAAACTCTCTACGCTGTGATGGACTCCTCTGATGTATCCACCCCCCAGAATCCAAGAGTGGTGAACCATAAAGCATGATGCATCTCATCATCTCTAGATCAGGTGGCCTCCCAAGTGGAATGCCTCCAAAAATTTAGACATCAAGATAGGAAGTGGATTGTATATATGAGAGGAATAAAAGGTCCCTCTCTCTCTATTTCGTAGTGTAGTACTTCTCCTATGTGAAGAAAATCTCTGAAGTAGATAAGGGTGAATGCCCATCATCCCTTCATGTTGATCCTTATGCTCTTCTTCTTCTTCCAATGATGCAGCGTTGTAGGTTCTACTATGCACCTCCTCTCTACCAACATGTGAGTGTATCTCCTCCTTAATGAGAGGCCTTGGATCTTGGCCTTCCCTTGAGAGAAATATCTCCATACCCTCACAAATAGAAGAGTACCCTTCATACAATGGGGGTCTTGCCTCTAGCAAGCCATCCTCCTAATTTCCTCCCCCTCTTAAAAGATGGAATGATCTTTGTTTCATGGTCCCCTTCCATGCATGTAAAGTGTTTGAAGTTTTTTCACACCATGTTTTACATTGGTTTTCAGCAATCCTCTTTGAAAAACTGTTTGTGACTTCAACATATGATCTCTCATTTGCATGAAAACATGAAATAGAATTCTGAAACCAATCATCATGAATCATACCTTTGAGTTGCAACGTTGCTTCTCCAAAGGCATCAACTTTTTCTATCCTTCTTGCAGTAGCTTTGGGAAATGTACTTCACTGTGGATTTGCACATGTGGCTGAATGCTCACACCCTTCATGAGAATAACTAGGGCTTGCTTCATCCACAAACCCTTTCAGAAAATTTCTCCAAATTTTCCCTTTCATCAGATCTTCAATGATGTCCTCAATGGTTTGGAAAAGAAGAAGGGAGACCTCCTCTTCCGTCATTCCTTTTCCCTTGTTTCCTCTGTCAATCTCCTCTCCTTGGAGAGAATCTCCTCTTGCTAATGGCATTAAATCTTGTGCACAGGCTAAGCCAAGATTGATGCTCTGATACCACTGTAATGTTCCAAATCTGAACTCTCTGCTCCATTGGGAATATCTTAAGATATTCCAATTCCTTCTTCAGTGAGACACCACAATTCCATTCTAGAGATTGATTGTGGGGGAATTTACAGGATATTTCTCCTTACAGAGAAGGGAGAGATCCTGAGGCTAGCTGGCCCTTCACAGACTCTGTCTATGGATATGCAATATTCCACCTCGGGAATTTTTTCTACAAGGTCCTTGAGGACGTTGTATAAGGAAGTAATTGCATAAATAAGGCCAACCAATGCTGGGATGCCCTAGAAAACACTTAATATAACTCCCTTGCATAAAATTAGCTCAAAGAATTGATTCTATATGGGTTATACAGATTTTTCCAAACTAGATCTCTAAAACAATGCTCAATGAGAGAGCTTACAACAAGATGTGAGCATAACCATTAAACTCTGCAATTCTGAATACACCATAAGAGGGAAATGTATGCAACCAAAATTATATGATTATATCAGCAATAATATACAAGAAATAGTTGAGGGATAAGCCACTCAAGCTTTAAGAACCAACCTCCAATGAATGAACAATGAAATACATGAGTAGCTGCAACTCCACAAAATGCCAGAGAGCAGTGACTGCGCTGTGTATATGAAGGTAGCAACGGTTGAATATACATGAAATACAAATGTGGCTATAGGATACAAAGAAATAGCCCAATAACAAGGAAATGGGCTGAAATACAGGATTTCTAGCCAATCTAGGAGAGATTGCTAGAAATGCCGGAGAATACAAAATGTGACAACTGAGTTGTCACTGCAACTGAAAAAAAATGAGAATGAGGTTGTGGCTGATCTGAAATCTGATTGCCCTCCTCTGATAATGTCTCTAAGCACAAAGGGCTGATCCCTTTGTCTCAAAAACACACTCCCGATGAGCCCAATGAACCCCTCTCTCACTGTCTCCATAAAATAACACAGTTTCCTCCATGGACTGCATAGTGGGAGATGATGGAATGTTGGCCAAGTGCCAAAGATATGATATGAAGCCCGAGAATCCTCCTTGCAGCTCCTCCAATGAATATATCACTCCTCCATTGAAGAAAACCAATCAAGAGAGACTCCATGAGTTCCTCTCTTGCTGCACCTAGCAACACAACGTCCTCTCTGCTGCAGAGCCAACGTTGTAGAAGATGAATGTAGTTGTGGCAATGCCGGATTGAGGAAAATTAGCTCAATCCTCATCCTTCCTTGAGGAAGAGGTAGGGATTCCCGACCCGGAACACCCTAGTGCCTGAGGGCACCACCACCCTGCTAAACAGCCCAGGGATGCAAGCCTCTGTAGACCCTATTCGAAATTCTATCTCCAAACATAATGAAAATGGGCTGCCATGTCCTCCTTATAAAGAAAGGGAACTGTTCTCCACCATGGTTCCACCAATTAGGGTTTCCACCCTCATGTGAGTGTCTTCCCTCCAAAACTGCGCAGCTTCTCTAGCAAGCCTCTCCTCCTTGGGCAGCGCTGTTGACTTTAGTCAAAGATGACTAAATCAAGTGATCCGGGTTCCATTCACACCCTTAGGTGTTTATTTCAGCTACTTATTTGTCCTCATTTCACACAAGGAGTGTTATTTCTTCATTAAAAGAGGGCTAAGGTGTCTCCTTACCCATTTTATTAAGAAAAAATAAAATATGCAACTATATTGTTCCATTTTTAGCTTGAGGCTAAAAATTGGGAACATTACAAAGGAGTTATACAAATAGTCGATTGTCCCTTGATCTCCACCTGAGGAGTTGCTGAAAGAAAGTCCCTAGTCAAGAGGGAGATTGGTTAAATCCCTGATTAAGTGGGAGCTTGGGTACATTCATTTTATGGAATGGGTTGGTCATCCTTGGTTAAGAGGGAGTGAAAGATATGATTTTGTACTTCAAGTGTCATGCGCTAGACCAGGACTAACATCTATAAGTCTTAGTGAAGGCCGTGAAGAGAGATAGACACGTCATTCTTTTCTTCACATGGGAAGTCAAAATGGAGGATTGAGTAAGCATCTGATATCCAATTCTATTTGAGGATGTGGTAGGGCATCCAAGATAAGAGGAGTTGTGAAGGACCGATATCTTTAAGGACTAGGAATCCAAGATAAGAATAGTTCCAGAAGGAAATATCATGTGAACACCCGGGTGGGATATGCTTCTTGAGAGACAATGATGATGGTGTCTATCAGTCATTGGTCTCACCAGCATTGTGCTATGATCTTGTGGAGAGAGAGATGTTATTCAAGGCCTTTCCATGTGACAATTTTGGATGATATATGTTATATAGACGGGTTATCAATATGACTCTTCTTATGAGAATTCTTCATATTGAGAATGACCAAGTACCTCGTATGGATTATGAATACCTTAGTTAAGAGGGAGTATTGAAAAGTGTAACTAGGTTCTGTCTTCATAATGACATGTGTAATTATGATTTTATGTAATTGATGTAAAGAATAAAAATAAAATTATTTTTTTAATACTTGGATCATGGGTTTCATGATCAAGAAATTTTATTTTTAGTTAAAGCTCCCATTATGAGCTATTAGGTTTGGTCATCAAGTCATTAAATTCATAGAGTCAATGTCAAAGTTTTAAGACAAACTTTGGGCATGTGATCCATTGTAAAAGTAAAATTATTAGCCCTCCAATACCTTGTCACAATCTCTTCTTCATGTTAGCCTAACGATGCTTCTAGAATGAGAAGTCGGCCTGCCATAACACAAGTTGACTTATTTTGATGGATGAAATACTATATATTGGGTAGCTTGACCTCCATTTCAGGACAAGTGTTTCGGTCAAGTAAGTCTACAATAAGAAGTGCGAAGATCATTAGAAAATGAGACTCATAACCAATAAAGAAAAGAAAAGAAATAAAGAAGATGTGTGGGTATGTTTTGGGAAAATACTCTTCACACGTGCGAGAAAATTCAAGGGTATCTACTGCAGAAAATGGGTCGAGGTTTTCATGGTCCATCTAGAAGTCGGATCAAGGAAGAAAAAAATATCATCAAGCTCAAGTGTGGGAAGAATACCTTCTAGCCAAGAGAAAAATATCAAGGTATACATCTAGGTCAAGTGCTGCAACTAGGGTTTCAAGAAGGGCCAAAAGTTACAAATCTTAGCCAAGAATCGAATTCTGAAGGATAGTCGAAGGAGTGAGAGGAGGAAGAAGTTTGAATATAATTTACTCAAGGAAGAAGAAGGAAGCGGAGTCAATAAATCTTGTGACTTGGTCTTGGAGAGGTTATTGTGTCAAGGGTCTTGGTCATGGTCTTGTGATCCAGGGTAAAATATTGATACCCTTAGCCAAGACCTTTTACTTCGGCTGATAATTAGAATTGCATTTAATTAAGACGTTAAAGAACTGAAATGAACAATTGTAGATGTAAATAAGAGGAACATAAATGAACAAGATCAGTAATCATAAGAACACGTTGTTTGATGACGGAGTTCATCCAGGGGGGACTACATCTCCGGGGCTCGGTGTCAAGATGGTGTAGGCCACTACATTATGTGTTGTAAGAAGAAGATGTACATGGATGTGCTTTCCTATGACATACAAGGAAAAATTTCCCTCACATAGTAGTGGCTTGACTTCTTTAAGAGATATTCCACTGTGGAACTCTCATACATAAAGAAAGACTCCTATTAGTATTACCATAGCTGACATGTAATAAATAAGAGTATCCCGCCAATCCTGGAAAACAAGGGATCTCAACAATACACATATGAAAAGGAGCATCCCACTAATGTGGCATTAAAGGGACTCATACATCACACAAATCCATAGTTGAAAGTACATCAATAAAAACACAAGGCAAGATACCACAACTCATGTATCAACTGGGATCTACAAAACAAAATGCATCTTAAAGAGAAATAAATGAAGAAGTACATGGAATCCACATCATATACATCATGCTGCCATTTCTTTGGAAAGTGAGTTCCTCTGTAGTGAATATAAAGCACCATCCCAATCTTGGCCAACGATGAGAAAGGTGAAAGAATGCCGTCGGATGTGTGCAAATCGACACCGACATAACCCACTTCCAAAAGTGGGTGAAAATCGAAACTCCAGATGCGAAAACTAAACTACGCCATCGAGACTCATATTGGCATCGAGTAGTGCTGGAAAACGACATAAGGTACATCCCATTTGGACAAAGTCGAAATTTTGCCCTCCTGAAAATTGAGCCTCAATCAGGGTTCCGCCTACCTCTTTCTGGGCTCATGGTTCCACATGCCTGCATTAAAAAATATTAAAACCTCGGACTGCGTGCGCGCTCTCCCGCTCCTCCATGGCCTGGGTGCACTGTAAAAAGACGAGTTTAAATAACAAAGCATGGGCGGATTTTACAAAGCAACTGTTTGGCGCGTTGGTAAAATTTAGTAACCGTTGAGGAGAGGTCGGGGGGTCAAATCCCACCCCTCCCAACATAACACGACATATTTTTATAAGAACCCGCATTTTTTTTTTTAACCTGCCGTAATCTTCATTAAATACCAAGGATGGGGGTTGGGCCCACCTTGGGCGGCCCGCCCCCTTAACACTCGTTGGCACCACTTATTTTAATACATGGTTGGTGTGTTTGTTATAACACACATAACATATGGTGGAGGCTCCGTGGGGTCCGGTGGGGGTCATGGCCCGCCGGCCCATAAATATAAACATATATTTTAGATATGTTGTGACATGCGGTCGAGTCGGGTGGCGGGGGTGGTGGCCTGCCACCCCTTTTTTTAAATAATTTTTGTTTTAATAAAACAAATTACGCCTTTTTAAAAATTCGGTTTTGGACCGAAGGAGGCAATTTAAACAGGCCACAAATTTGCCCGGAATCTGGCCTGAGCTTGCCGGAATCCGGTGGCCAGAAAAATTCGAATTTGCGTCTTCCTTAAGGCTGTCCAGTCACCAAGTCAACCTGGAACTTTGACCGCTTATAAATTCTTCATACGGACTCGGAATTGAGTGCCGTCTGCGCCGTTGGATTCAGAATTACGAGATCTACATCATGAACTTGGTTCGAGAACAATCCGAACACTTTGATTTTTGAGCCTTTTACTCAGGCTACCTGTACTTGTACCTGATTATTCCACTTGGATCAATCCTCCCCACTGAGGAGCTTTTGGTCCTCCAAAAGCATTAATATTTACCTATCATCAACTGTCTGCAAATGTTGTTAAAAGGTGCATCCCCAAATGACTCCTTCACCTGGCGTACTTCGGAATCACGATGCAAAGCCAACACCTGCAAATGCAGAAATGCAAATGTCTGAAAAGGCACATCCCATGAAGACTCCTTCACCTCACGTACTTTGGAATCGAGATGCAAAGCCAACACCTGCAACTGCTGAAATGCAAATGTCTGAAAAGGCACATCCCTTGAAGACTCCTTCACTTCTGTCCTTCGGAATCAGAATACCAACACCTGCCTAAAGCTACAATGAACATTGCATTCTCAATGTGACCAATAATGACCCAGATATTTCCATACTTGCCACGAGTTTATAACATGCACTCGGTGGTCAAGTTTACAGCAAAATGGAAATCATACCTCAACAAAATTACAAGACCAGACCTCATCGTCGCATTTCGAAGTGATGGAAAAACTCCTCATCACTTTTACATGAAAGAAATGCATCAGACGACTCATACAACATGACCAAAACATAATCGTCGCATCTCAAAGTGATGGCAACATATCATCACTTTTACATGAAAGAGATCTAACACATGACTCATAAAACAAGGCCAAAAAGAAATGTCATGGTCGCTTAAACGAGTGATGGAAACACATCATCACTTTCATAATAAAAATGCGACAAATGACTTACAAGCATGGCCATGACAAGCTTAACATCTCTAGAAAAACAATCTAGAAGAACCACTTCTCATTTATTAAAACGAGTGGATCATTTCCCTGTGGCGAACTTGCTTGTCGATCAGCTCTTTCGACTTGTGTATGCACGGGTGCTTTGTCTTTACGGCGCTGTTCTGGATGAAGTTTCCAGCATGTGGCTCTTTGGTGGCCACTTCGGTCGCAATGGGTGCAAAATTTCTTTTTCCTCCAAACCTGCTTAACTGATTTCTTTTCCTATTGGGGAGAAGGCTTTTCGTGCCTCTTCCTTCTTTGTGCTGCCATCCTCTTCCAGCACTTAGAAATCACATGGTTATTTAAACCACAAAATAAACAAGTTTTACGATGCCATATTTTACGACCGTGGTTATCAACATTCTTATAGTCAAAATGCACTCTGGAATAATGAGACTTAGTATACCTTCTGCGGTGGTCTCCGGTGCCATCATGATGATGGGAGCTCGCCTCGGTTCCTTCACTGCAACGTGCACTGCCGTGGAACGATGGCGAAGTGTCCCTATCATTCCTCTTCCTTGGAGAGTTCATCATTATCTGTTTTCCCTTGATGTCCTTCGAACATCCTTCGCCAGTGTACCCCAAACCTGCATAACGAGGTCGTTGCACAACCTCCAATGGTTCGGTTATGCCTTGGCCACGAATGCCAATTCCTCCTCCTCTGTACCCCATTTTAGTGAGGAGCCTCATGCCGGTACCTGTGATGGGTATCTCCACACTTCCAACTGAAATTATATCATGTGAAGAAACTGAAGACAAATCAACACTGTTTACCTTAGGTGTTGATTGCGAAACAGATGAAGAAAGCTGTTGTAAGCCTTCGTTGCGCTTCACTTCCATCACTACCTCTGACATGGCTTGTAGCTGAAGCTGCATCTGTTGCATCTCCTCCTTCTCTTTCTGTAGGAATGCTTTTAAGGCATCATGATCTCTCTGAAGAGTTTCGTTGTTGCGTTTCAAATCTTCCCACGCCTTTGTCGTGGCTTGCAATTGAAGCTGCAAATGCTGCTTCTCCTCCTTCTCTTCATGTAGGAATGCCTTCAAGGCATCATGATCTGCTTGCAGAATTTCATTGTTGCGCTTCCAATCTTCCCACGCTTCTGTTGTGGCTTGCAACTGAAGCTGCAACTGTTGTTTGTCCTCCTTCTCTTTGTGTAGGAGGGTCTTCAATTCTTCGTTCTCTGCTGCTTGTTTTTCGTATGCCTCGTACAATATGTCCGCTTTCTCGGACACCCTGAGCATGGTTTCATACATGTCCTTGACACTCTCCATGGCTCAACTCAGCAAACGTCCAATGTTCACGCCCTGCAATCCAATCAGCAAGAATACCTGCTCTGATACCACTTGATCCAGGGTAAAATCTTGATACCCTTAACCAAGACCTTTTAATTCGGCTGATAAATAGAATTGCATTTAATTAAAGACGTTAAAGAACTGAAATGAACGATTGTAGCTGAAAATAAGAGGAACATAAATGAACAAGATCAGCAATCATAAGAACACGTCGTTTGATGACGGAGTTCGTCCAGGAGGGACTACATCTCCGGGCCTCGGTGTCAAGATGGTGTAGGTCGCTGCATTATGTGTTGTAAGAAGAAGATGTACATGGATGTGCTTTCCTATGACATACAAGGAAAAATTTCCCTCACGCAGGAGTGGCTTGACTTCTTTAAGAGATGTTCCACTGCAGAACTCTCATACATAAAGAAAGACTCCTATCAGTATGACCATAGCTGACATGTAGTAAATAAGAGTATCCCGCCAATCCTAGCAAACAAGGGATCTCAACAATACACATATGAAATTGAGCATCCCGCCAATGTGGCATAAAAGGGACTCATACATGACACAAATCCATCGCTGAAAGTACATCAATAACAACACAAAGCAAGATCCCACAACTCATGTATCAACCGGGATCTGCAAGACATAATGCATCTCAACGAGAAATAAATGAAGAAGTACATGGAATACACATCATATACCTCATGCTGCCATTTGCTGAAGGCTGAGAAGCTCTGCGGCAGAATCTGAAAACACCATCAATCTTGTGGCGTCGAGAAAGTGGAAAACGACTGCTCACATGTGCAAATCTGACACCGGCATAACCCACTTCCAAAAGTGGCTGGAAAATAAAAAAATCAGATGTAGAAACTGAGTACGCCATCAGACTCGTGGCGCTGAGTAGTGCTGAAACGACATAAAATTTGTCCCATTTGGACAAAGTCGAAATTTCGCCCTCCTGAAAATTTAGCCTCAATCAGGGTTCCGCCTGCCTCTTTTTGGGCTCATGGTTCCACATGACCTGAAATTAAAAAAAATATTAAATCTCGATCTACGTGCGCACTCTTCTGCTCCTCTATGGCCTGGGCGCACTGTAAAACTCTGAGTTTAAATAAAATATTGCTGGGCGGATTAAACAAGTCACACCGTTGGCGCAGTTGGTAAAAAGGTTTAATAATAGACATGGGGGTGGGGGATCAAATCCCGCCTCTCCAAAAATATGCAACGCGCTTTTTGTTTAAAAAAAAATATAACATTGTTTTGGGCTGGCCAGGACCCACATTAGGCGGCCCGCCCCAACCATCTTCGTCATATACGGTTCAACACGTTATATATGCGAGGTTTCAACAAATATTTGTGTTTTATGGTGGAGCTTCGTGTTACACGTTATATTTTTGAATATGTTGTGGCCGTTTGCTTGGGCCGCCGTGGAGCGTTTCGGCCCTTCTTGTGCCGGCGGCGATTCGATTCTGTATTATAATATGTGGCGTCTTTGTTGGGTGGGGTTGCGGGGTGGTGGCACATACCTTTTTAAATAATTTTTGTTTTAATTAAACAAAATTGTGCATTTGAAAAATGCAGTTTTTTGACGTGGCGTCATTTTAACCCGAGCGACAATTTTCCCTAGAATCGGTTGATGTGTGCCGGAATCCGGTGGTCGGGTTTGGTCCAATTTGCGTCTTCCTTAAAGAGTGTCCCGGTGACCAAGTCAAAACCTCGAACTTTGAGCGCTTATAACTTCTTCATGCGGACTCGGAATTGAGTGCCGTGCACGGCAGATTGGATTCGAGAAAGATGAGATCTACAACATGAACCTGGTTTGAGAATCTTTCGAACACTTTTATTTTTGAGCCTTTTACTTAGGCCACTTGTGCTGTACCTGGATTAATCCACCTGGATCATCTTGGTATTCATCAATTGGAGATTTTATAAGAAGAAGAATTTGTTTGGGTTTTCGTCTCAAGTTGGAGAAGTTTTCACTACAAGGAAAAGACCCTATAGCGGATGTTTTTGAGGAAACCCTTATAAAAATAGCCTAGAAATCTGTTTGTAGCGGAGGTTACTAGAGGAGGTTGGTGGGTGGAGGTTTTTTTTTTTTTTTGGGTACGTTTATCATCCTAAATCGCACTGGTGCGTTCCACTAGAGAAAGCACCGGTGTGTACAAAAAATTGGCACACCGGGGCACCTTACACTTGGTACAAACCCGCCTGGTGCGTTTAATTACTGCAGTGCGCCGGTGCTCTACAAAGATTCAACACCGGTGTGTCCTAAAACCCCGTGCCAAAACTGAAATAGCCTGGTGCGGTTGTAGAAAACCACCTGGTGTGCCTAGAAAACCCGCACACCAGAACAAGGTTAAATACAAAAAATTACGGCCAAAAATCCACATTTTTAACTTTTCAGTGCTCCAGAGCTCTCAAGCACCAGTGCAAAATTACCTTGTGTGAGACGCCCTGCCATCGATGCTCCCATTGCACGCACTGTTGTTGTCCATTGCATACCATCTTCTTTTCGAATTTTGCAAAATGGTGGGAAAATTTAGTTTTGCAAATTCTAAAGCCAATATGCCTCCTTGATAGCAAAATGTACATGTATTTTACTTTTTTTCCATAATTAAACCTTTTAGCAGATTAGTTTTCTAAAATAACTTAAAATTCACCTTATTTAAAAAAAAAATTCCCGCGCTATGCGCTCGAGCCGTTTGGCTTACACTAGTTCACGATGCTTCTTGTAAATTTACAAGCCGCACCGCGACTGGTGCTAACGGTATCCGTACCAGTTCCGGGGTGGTAGCAAAACGACACACTGTGCTTTTTTAAAATTTAAAAAATTGTGGTGCGGTCGGTTATCCGGCCGCACCATTGACCATGTCGAATTGCGGGAACACGGTGCGTTGATGGAAATATCTGCCCTGGGGCGGGTATTTTTGTCAGTGCACAACCTTCCCAAACTGGATATAGTCAACGGTGTAGTCATGTAAACAGCCGCACCTTTGACTATGTAGTGATGTCAGGAGGGCGGTGCGCTTCCTAAACTATACGCCCTGAGGTGCATAGTTTGGTCAGCGCACTGCCCTCCCGACACTATTACATAGTCAACGGTGCTATCTGTTATACCACCGCACTGTTGACCTTGTAACAATTCCAGGAGGGCGGTGCACTGCAAATTTCTTGGTGCACCGCCTTAAGTACGCGACAAAAAAGACGCACCATTATCGGTGCATCCCTGTTTTTTGTGGCACACCGACTGTTTTTTTTAAATTATATATATATATATATATATATATGCATGTCTCATTTAATAAAAAAATTGTATTTAATATGTCAATCATTCAACGATGTCAAAGGAGAGAATAGATGGAACAACAACGACAACAACGAGAGCGATTTGTATAACGTGGATTCTCTGTGGGAGAACCTCGAAGAGGA
>JAXQQM020092334.1:0-106897 GCA_034641835.2 Pinus albicaulis | reverse complement strand
TTATTATTGTTAGGTCGGCTAGGATTACATTGTGGCCCACTAGGGTTACATTATGGCCCCATGGACTCCTATATATAGAAAGGAGGTTTTGTGAATTGTATCATCCAAGAATTGTTCATTTATGTAATGTATTGGAGGTTGCCCCCTCGAAGTGGCTCATTTCTAAGGCGTTTATGTCTCTTTTCTTCTCTTTTTGAGTTGGTTACACAACAAATGAGATGTAACTATCAGAAATTTCAAGATACAAAGAACAACTAAAATCCCTTGTTGGTGTAATTTTTCTGTGAAAAACTTAGATGTTGGAAAAATGATGTTGGAAAAATTGTTTCTGTACCTCCAGATTCTTGATTGAGGAAGAATTTTTAGAGTTTAATTTGGAAAATATGTTGGCAAAAGAGTCCACGTAATGGTTTACTTTTTGAAGAACTATTCAAAGTAGAATTACTCTATTTTATCCTTTTTCAAATATTGTGCATCCTCTTGATCATCTTACAACAATCATAAACAATTCTCCTGGAATTCAATAGTTGAGAAAGCTCTTTAAAAAATTTTATATGCATTGTGTGTCACAATGGTGCTTAATCATTTTGACTCACAACAGCCATTTTTAGTAATAAATAGACACCAATTTTCCTTCGGTGTTGTTCTATATTATAAGGGATAGCCAATTACTCATCATTATGGATTTTTTTTCTCTTGTGAAGTTGAAAATTGAAATTGACAACATTTCTCACTTAGAAAATAGAAAATTTACTCATACAGATCGGATGCTAATAAATCTCTTGTTGAATATCTTAGACATAAACAAATTCATGTCTTAGTCAGTATTATTGATGCCATGTAAATATGTATGAGTGTAAAAACCACCAGTATTTTATGTTTTGCAGTGAACACCTTAGTCAACCTAGAGCCTTTCCTGGACTATCCTTTGAAAGTTGAAACGTTAGATAAGTTGGCTCACTTGTTCCAAAATACTTCATGCTAATCATTTCAGAAAAATAAATACTTTTCTCAAGGAAATTTTGGTGATTAAAAAATTTTCCATCATCTAAAAAATAATTTATTGGCCAGAAAAGAAGAAAATGTTGAAGACTATTATTTGGCATTTTATGTTTCCTGTGTCTAATATTTATTGGAACTCCCATTTTCTCAGCCACTCTAAGCAAGCTGGAAAAAATTGGGTTGTTATCTATACATTTCTTTGTTTCAGTACAATACATATATTCAAAGAAGTTGTTAAGACCCTTGTTTCTTCCTTCCAATTCATCATCAATGCAAGAAACAATGGGACTTATATCTTAATACTGTCTAACATAGTTACAAAATGACACATCATGGATAGGCATCAGGTTCCATATCACTTCAAGCTATAGACCAAGTAAGAAATATTTGGACAGAAGAATTGAAGAAATAACATCATAGGATTTTATCTTATAGTACTTGAACCATCAAACAAGGTTGGATCAATTCCTTTTGGACTCCATATATATATATATATATATATATATATATATATATATATATATAATTTTCCATAATGGAGAACAAATGAAATACACTTGCATGGAATTTATCTCTGATGGGTTAAACCAAATTTACTAATGTGGATAGACATGAACTTTTATATAATTTTGCATATCGCAATGCAGACTCAATATGTACTCTTTTGAAAAATTAAATATAAATTCAAGAAAACCATATTTTCATAATGTTGCACTCACCTTCATTTGTAAGAGCTTGATCCTTAATGAAAATTGCATCAATGCCATCACATTGCAAATTATTGCGAGATAGAACCTATAAAAGAAAATTAAAAAAAGAGTTGTCACTGCTTTGATCTAGAAAAAAAAAAATGCTAGATAATTGCTTTTAAGTACTTTTGTGCTTATTCTGTCATTGTAGCATCTCAACAATGACTCAATACTCTGCCCTCATGAAAACACATCAAACTTAAACCTTGTAGTCAGGATGCTCTAAATACATCATCAAAATCTCAAATACATTTATGAAATTAAAAAATTCATTTGAGAGGGACTAAAAGCTTTTGGCAGCAAGTGTACTCCTATGAAGCTTCATCAACAACCCCTCTTCACATCTATACTCAAATTAATGCAACCAAGGTCTAAAAACTTTAGCAAATCAATTGTCTTATGACTAGTCTGAAGTCTGCAACAGGGGTCTTACAACAACAACACATAATTAGCTTAATAATGAAAATACACTTTCACAATAGTTCTCTACATACAAATCACAATAGAAGTTGGCTCACTATAACCCAGACATACTAGTAGCATCTCAACAATGACTCAATACTCCGCCCTTATGAAAACACATAAAAATCTGACCTCATACTCAGGATGCTCTAAATACACCGTCAACATCTCAAATACATTTATGAAATTACAACAATAGGTAGCAATACATTTCGTTATGACACTTTGTCATTTAGCATTAGCAACCTTGCAAGAATAATAGCATACATATGTTGACACTCTTAGCCATTCACCTCGACAATAATAGAATTTTTATAAGCATACAAAATTATAAACACATTAATTACACAAGTCTTGAACAATTGATCTATGTGTAGCTATCATATTGATTCATCACACCCTTTTTTTTCAGTACACTCTACAGGTATCCACAAATATTGTTATCGATCTTTGAAGTCTCAAAATTGATCTAATATAGGTGTACAATTAATATACAAGATATACAATTGTATTCTATTCACACTAATCAAACAATCTCTCTATAGGCTACACAACTCAGAAAACATATGATCTCACTACAATAAGACTTTAGTACCAAGGCCACATGACATCCAACATGCACAAAGACTTCATCATTATGCTAACACACAACACTCTCCATTATTCACTACATATACAGGTAGAATCATATCAATACTAAAGCAATTTTCCTCTACATACTACCATGATCTCATACATACTCCATTCGCACTACAATCATCAATTCACACTACTAAACATATGATCTCACTACAATCAGAAAACATATGATCTCACTAAAATCTGAACTTGCCATGTCTATTCTGACAACAGTTCCATATTGTTGTCTATAGACCTACCAACATGAATTATGAAAACAGTTCCATATCTATTCTGGGCATGAAGTGACCAGTTTTATATCTCACTAGATCTATCTATAAGAAGTTAAGGCACAAATGTAACATCCCCTGCATGGACCATTTATTTTGCAAACATTTTATATGGTTGATACTCCATCGTGAGAAAAACACAACTGATTTAAATGTTATTTAAGTTGTTGTTAATTATTAATTAAGTTAACTAAATGTGCTAGAGGAAGGGACAACCAACAGATCAGAGTTTTAAGGGTGTTTGCTTCATGTGCTTGCACATCCTGAATAACCATACACTAGCTTAATTTCACCTCTAAACATTGTTATTGAGAAAAAATAAGGTCACCCTCTATATTTTCATAATATATCTTCAAGATGGCCCTGAACTAAATTATGTACCTTTAACTTAAAAGGTCAGCCTTTAATGGATATTGGATAAATAAAATAAACTAGTATAAAAAAGATCCATCTCATTCATGAAACACACAAACTCATCTAGCTATCAAATTTGGGTGTCAAAATCTGAGGCACTTGTGACTAATTTTAGAGGGGTGATTAAGATATGACACAGGTGTTTAATTGACCATTATCCAAAAGATATCCCATTTCGAAACATGTTTCCTTATTGGCTAATGAATTCAGTTGGTGAATGTAACCCATTAGTACTTTATGCAAATAGGTTGTTTGGATTTTGGTGACCTCAATTGAGCTCAAACCAGGATAGAGGCAAGTTTATAATCAATTGGAAATAATTTATTTTCCATCAAATTGATAATTATATTTACTAGAGTATCCTGCTATTGTTAATGATAAAGTGTGTTCTTACACCACTAACCTCAACTCTTGTAGTAGTGAATAATATTCTACTTGATTGTCACACAATAAAAAAGATCCATCTCATTCATGAAACATACAAACTCATCTAGCTTTCATATTTGGGTGTCAAAATAGGGCTGATGTAATATTTAGGGTACATGCATGAAATTTTTTGAAGTCACTCCAAACTTAACACAAAACATAGCCAAGGTATAATATGACATGTTGATGCCTGATGAGGAAAGGAAGTATGTCTGTGGGTTGTTACAGTTTCAAAGGCAGAAATGTATGCTACACTCATCAATCAGTATGTTACCTTCTTCTTTTATGACAAAAAACAAAGATCCAGTCAGTAGTCAGGGTATTACTCATTATGCTAATTTCTTAAGATTTCAAAAAGGGCATTTTTTATGGGTGTTAAAGCTCATTATACAAGACACAGTATCATGCATGTTTGTAGTAACTTACAAGAATTTATTTCTATTTTAATATGTTATTTCCTTAATCCAAGAGTAGGATTTAGGTGTGAAGGTGTTTAGAACTTTGGATGATCTATAAAACTAACATTTATTTGAGAAGATGTCATTATTAGTAAGTAGTAAATCTGAATTTCATTTGTTCTAATATTTGTGGCAAAAAATCAGAATGACATAAAGAAGGTTCCCTTGAACAGGATGATCAGAATTCCATTTCAAATGATACTGATAATAGATCTAAAGGTTCTGATCACATACCTGCTGGGAGTGTTGGATCCTCATCTGGCAGTTTCTCATTGATACCTATAGAATAGCATCACTATAACAACTCAGCTTGATGGGTTAACAATAAAGGTTCGTAACTAGAGCAAGAGATATGATCCCATAGGAATCACATATTTTCCTTAGTGAAATTTTCCACAAAACTTCTCATATATTCAAAGTAACTAGATGCCATAGAGATGCCAAAAGGTGCCACAGAGCTTGCATTGCTCTCAAATTTTCCCACTCCTTGATTATGTTCAGACTTTCATAGGAGAATAGTGGCCTATCCAGGTCAATACCCCTAAGTAGGTCTCAAGCTCAAGTGTCCTCATTATCCTCTAGAAGCATGGTTATAACACTAAGTGGATCACTTACTAGATACCCAGAGTTCTGGGGTAAGGGGGAAGTGAAAATTTGATAAATGTGTTTGTTTGTAATCATAAATATGACAAAATTCAGACCTTATGAGAGAGCTTAGAATTGTATCATTAATTAGATGAGACTCAGATCATAAACTTCAGGCTTCTTCCATAATAGATTGATCTACTACCAAAGAGACAAATGACAAAAAATTACCTTATTCGGATGGCACAAACTATTCGATCCTTTCTCCCACAAATATGAGTTTGAGAGAGATAATAAAATTAAGATTCTTCTTAGACTCATTATTCTGACTGATACATGTATAATAACATCACTATAACAACTCAACTTGATGGGTTAACAATAAAGGTTCTTGACTAGAGCAAGAGATATGATCCCATAGGACTCACATATTTTCCTCAGTGAAATTTGCCACAAAACTTATCATATATTCAAATTAACTAGATGCCATAGAGATGCCAAAAGGTGCCACAGAGCTTTAATTTCTCTCAAATCTTCCCACTCCTTGATTAGGTTTAGACTTTCATAAGATGGTAAATTACTGGTGCAATTTTTTTAAAAGCTTTAAAAATCCAATAATGATGAGCTATTGAACTGAAGATATTATTACTGGAAAAGTAAATGGCCAAAGACTACTCAGATTGGATGACCAAATGGATAGTATCATTATAATCTCTATCGATCTAAAAGGACCTAAAGTAGTATATCTTATATACAACATCTAGTATATAATGTAAGAAAATACTATCAAATTAAAAACAAAATTAAAATATTTTGACAAGATCATCAAAGAAAACCTACACCCATTAAAATATATGTCCATTGTTTACATTTGTGAAAAGGATATGGAATATTCCCAAAATCTTTACGAGGTCCCATCATTCATGAAGTTAATGTGGTAGGTGGTTCAACCCAAAAATCTCGGGGAAGAAACGATTTGCATGATATGCCAAAAAGGAGACATTAAGGGTGTTGTTGACTTCGTATGGAGTAATGGAAAATATCTCTATCAGAATTTCCAGATACATGCCATTCCTAAACTTCATCCAGGCACATTTATGGCTCAAAGGAGAATGTCTTCTTTGGAAGACTCATGTAAAGGTTGAAGAGTACAAAGCCATCTGTGAATAGCTCACGATGTCTCCTTTTGTTTTCTATTAACTTTTATGAGATTCAATACTTAATTTTCTCCTAGAGCTCATTCTATTGGAAGAGAGGAAAAATTATAAAATTGGAAATCTTAGGATTCTCCAAAAAATTTTCTATTGCATACCTCTTGCATAACCCTTCATGTTGGTTTGTGAATTTCACAACAGAACTAGATGATAGTAAATTCTTCTGCAAACTTTGTTAACATGACAATACATCAAATTTTTGAGGTCCTAAAAAAGACAATGTTTTTCCATATTGAGCTCTTTGCTATGGTGAGTTCCTTCACACAAGATTGATTTAATATACAACTTGGACTCTATGGGATCTGGAAATTGGAACTCCACTCTCAGTCCTATAAAAACCATGCCTCGATTAAGACACTCGACTCCCGATCCTGGTGATACAAACTTTGCCTCGAATTGGAAACAAAAAACTAACTCCTAGTTCAACGATAAGGGACTCAGATCCCAGTTCTGCCAAAAGAATAGAAAGCCAATAGACAAAGGCTTAGGGGTTTTAGGGTTCTTAGAAATTCTGCGCATATCTGTTCTTCAAAATTGTTTCAATCGAGCCGTGGTGTTTCCTGTGTGGAGTCTTCACTGTTACCTTCAACTTATTTCGAGCTTGGATAGCATAAATCATAATTTTGACCTCCTGGCACCTCAGAGCCCGTAAAATCATGGATTTTTTCCACACCCTGCTCCAATGTGGCCAAAGAAACTGAAGGTTAGAATCGTGGAAAATTCGTTCAGCGTTCAGGTTCAGGGCAAGTTGTGTTCCTTAGGGTGTCGGGCAGTTTAGCAAGGTCGAGTCACATTCAACCCGAGTCTGCATGCAAAATAGTGACAACACGTTCGGAACAGTGATTTGGGCAGCGGACAATTTCTGGGTCGAGTCGGGCAATGTAGTGAAGGGTATAGGGAGGTTGGGGTGAAGGGTGAAATTTTTTTGAGGTGGGAATTGGAATTAAAATTAAAAATTAAATGTAAATAATAATATTTAAAAAAAATTTATATATAGTATTAAATTAAAAATCGATTATAAATAAATAAGATATTAAGGTGTATATAAATTATTTAATATGTAAATCTTACAACTTTCCACACACACGACCAGACCTGACCCGAACCCGACTCGAACACATTTCCTTGGGCACCCTCACATGACATGACCCAACCCGCATGAACTAAGGCACAGGGGAGCAAAAGCAAAATGGGTTGCATGAACGTGCACATTAAGGGACACATGTAGTCACAACTTAGAATTTTTTATACGGCCTCCCCCACACGACCCGATCTAACCCGAACCAAACATGTTTCCTTGGGAGCTCTCACACGGCATGACCTGACCTACCTGAACGAAGGCACCAAGGAGCACTAAATGGAAAACAGGCTGCATGAACACGCACAAGGCACATGGCGGTCACAACTTAGCATTTTGGATACAATACACTCACATGACCTGAACGAACGGCCGAATGCCTTTCCTTGGGTGCCCTCACACGGCATGACCCGTCCCACCTAGCGAAGGCGCAAGGGAGCTAACGACGAAAGCCGAGTTTGCCGCCGGATGTGCACAAGGCACATGGGTGGTCACAACTTAGGATTTTTGATACGGCTGCCCTCACACGGCTCGACCCAACCCAACCCGAATGCGTTTCCTTGGGCACCCTCACATGGCACGAACCAACCCGACCCGACTTGAACACATTTCCTTGGGTGCCCTCACACGACCTGACCCGATTCGACTCACCCGAACGAAGGCACAAGGGATAAAACAAAAAATGGGTCACACGAACGTGCACAAGAAACATGGGTGGTCACAACTCAGATTTTTGATACGACCTCCCTCACATGACCTAATCTGAACGCATTTCCTTGAGCGCCCTCACATGACACAACCCAACCTAACTCGAACCGAACGCGTTTCCTTGGGCACCCTCACATGACCTGACACGACTCGAACATGTCTCCTTGGGTGCCCACACACGACCCTATGTCCCGACCTGCTTGAACGAAGGCATAAGGGAGAAAGAGAAAAGAGGTCACATGACCCAACTCAACCTGACCTAACCCGAACACGTTTCCTTGGGCGCCCTCACATGGCACGACTCGACCCGATCAAACGAAGGCATAAGGGAGAAAATGACAAACATGTCTCACGAATGTGCACAAGGCACACGGGTGTTCACAACTTAGCATTTTTGATATGGTTGCCCTCAAATGAACCGACCCTGCGACTCGCCTGAATGCATTTCATTAGACGCCCTCGCACGACCCGGCCTGACCTGATCCGTAACACTCGAACACGTTTCCCTGGGCGCCCTCACATGACCTGACCCAACCCGACTCACCTGTATGCATTTCGTTGGGCACCCTCACACGACACAACTCGATCTCGACCCGCCTGAATGCATTTCCTTTGGCGCCCTCACACGACACGACCCGACCCGTCCTGCCCGAACTTGTTTCCTTAGGCACCCTCACACGACCCGACTCAACCCGACTCGACCCGAATACAATGATAGGGCTGCAGTTGGTATCAAAGCTTGGAAATTATATTGATTGGTCTCAATGAAACATTGGCAGGGGAAAGACATTGGTGAGGGTCAAAGCTGCATAACAAGACATGGCAAGTTGGGAAGAATGTCAAGGGAGGATTTTTCAGACCTTGTAGTACATGTTGAGGCATATGAAAGATGGGGACCCACGGATTGGTGTTGAACTTGAAGTCTTGGAGGAGAATGTTGAAGTGTAGCTTCTTCGACTTGGTTGGGAAATGGAGCAGGATGGAGCTACAGATTGCAATGAAGAATAAGAAGCCAAGACATGTGAAGAAGAGGATGTTGTAGATGTGTCCATGATAGAGGAATAACTTGATGAACAAGTTGGACTGGGATCGTGCACTTTGTAGAAATTGATGATGGAGGACACTTATAGGGGTTTGGGGTTAGGGGTTAGTGGGGTTAGGGTTTAAGGGGTTAAATGGGTTAGGGTTTTAGGGGTTTAGGGGGTTAAATGGGTTAGGGGTCGGGAATTAGGGTTTAAGGGGTTAGGGGTTAAGGGTTTAAAGGTTTAGGGTTTAGGGGGTTAAATGGGTTAGGGGTTTAGGGGGTTAAATGGGTTAGGGGTTAAGGGTTTAGGGGTTATGGGTTAAGGGTTTATAGGTTCAGGGTTTATGGGTTAAATGGGTTAGGGGTTTAGAGGTTTAGGGGGTTAAATGGGTTAGGGGTTGGGAATTGTGGCTAAGGATTAAAGCTACATGGAAAAATCTAAAGTCATAAAAAACCTTAATGGTTTGGAAGAATTTTCTAAAATACCTTTACTTATAGAAAAACCCCATTGGATATAGGATTCCAAAGTTGTATTTGTAGAAAGTAGTTCATCTTGAAAGGTGGAGGGAACTGAACACAAAGTGGAAGGAAAAAATATATTGATTAAAAATTAAGAGGAATTGTGGAAAAATCTTAAAAGGAATATTTGGGGATAGAGGAAAAAAGAAGTATGAATATGAAATGGAGCCTTAAAAAAATAGGGAGGCTCAAATTTAGTTCACCCATGAAAATTCTGGTTCCGATAAAGTGAGAGGGCTATGAGGTTCCCATAAGAAGCTATCCCACAAAAGAGTGCTTATCATTTACAAAGAAGATATAATAATAATCCTGGAGCCTGCTACCCACCAACTTGTAGAGTATCTCTAGAGGAGTCCTCAAGATACCAATTAAGAAAAAATAATTTAAAAGAAAAAAACCATTGATGCACCACAAAAAATTTCCATCAATAGATCAAGAAAGAAATTAAAATCTGTCATTACAGAGCTAACTTTGAGTCTGTCATATTCCCATTTTTGTTGTACTAAAATGCCATATCATGAAATCACATCAAGGAATCTTAAATTTATGTCAACATACTCCATTTGTAAATGGCCAGTATGCTTATAATGTTAGATGGAACAAACTACAAAAAACTGGGATTATAGATCCTTGCATTGATAAGTTTGGTTTCTTGGCTTACAATGTAGTCTAAGTAATGGTTCGTTTTTTTCATAATTCGTTATGAAATGTTGGAGGTATTTTGTTTTATAGATTATATTCAGCTACCTATTGCCCCATCATGACTTGATAAGAATGGAGTTTCTTTTGGAAGGCATTGATGTTGGTTGTTTCATAAAGGAAAGAAAAATTGATGCACATTGTTTACCATTGTTTGTAATCAAGAAAAATCCAACCAAACTCTAATTCTGTCCACCAGACAAAATGTCTACCATACTTTAATTTTATAGGCCTGTGAATGCTTGATAAATTTTAAATCACACACTTATGTACTATAAATTCACCATTGGGTAACCGACCACAACCTTGTACTAGAGCCAACTCCAAAAAGAGAAAAATAGCACAGGGCATCAAGATCCCCATCAAGAAAGGATCATGACCTAATGCAGATACTATGGAGCAACTAAGGATAACCCCAAGCAAAGAAGACCCTTGGATATAACACGACCTAACCTGCCCGAACGCATTTCCTTGGGCGCCCTCACACAATACAACCCGACATGGACGCAAATTATTGGGACTCATTGATTGTTTTTTGTTGTACATGAGTACTTAACATGGTTGAGAATTGCTAGGACTCGTTCAATATCATACTCCATAGTTGGGTTGTGGGGTGGTGTTGGGGTACATTACACTCATTAGTTCATTAAGGCACACACTCTGGCTATCATTAGAACCTCTTACATACATTATTAGGGGCACATATGACCACTTTTAATTCATTATTGGGCATTCCCTATCATTTTTAAAATTCTCTATTTTTAGGGTTTTCTATTTTAATAGGGGGTGCCACCTAGGATGACATGTGGCACTAACTAGACTCTAGATGGAGGATTAAATTGATAATTCCACTCCATTGATTCATACAACCCAATTCAAAGACCTTCCTAGAGTGAGTATGCACTTCCTCTCTACTTTGCAACAATTAGCCATCACTTTTCTCTCTCCTCTCCTTGTTAAGTTGACTTTTATTCCTATTTTGGAGTTCAACTACGTTAACTAGTTATTATTTTGCATGCGAGAGTAATTAATTAGTTCTAATTGATTTCTAGCTCCACTTATTTCTAGTTCACTCTATTTTAGAATATTTTTCTAATTTTGGGTTTGGGACATCAAGTATTTAGAAAGAAGACTCACACTGACAGCTACCTTCATGTTGAGTCTTACCATCATTCGGGTCAAACGTTTGGGGTCCTTAACACTGTGGCTATGAGAGCCCTAAGGATATTTGATGCAGAGCACCTAAAAGATGAACTCAATCACTTGACATTTGTATTTAAAGGTATTGGTTACAGTGACAATGATATTAGAAAAGCCATACATAGAGCCAAAGGCTCTGTCTTGTCTCAGAAACTCGAGGGACCTTGGAAAATTGGGAAAACCAGGAAAATTGTGGCAGGGTTTTCCTTCCACACATTAAGGGTGTTACTAACAAAATTGCCAAAGTTATGAGAAAGAAATAAATATTCGCACAATTTTCAGCAACAGGAACATTAAGATAGAGACTGAGCTCAGTTAAGGATAGTATAAGTCATGAACAACTCAAAGGAGTTTACAATATTGACTGTTCATGTGGAAAAAGTTATATTGGGGAAACAGGGTGGTCATTGCAAAAACGTTTTAAAGAACATGGTGCTGATATTAAATATTAAAGATCCCGTACCTTAGCCCTTGCCGAACACTCCACAAAAACTAAGCATCATCTATGTCTCGAGGATGCCAGAATCATTGCAAGGGAGGACCACTATTGAAGAAGGAAAATTAGAGAGGCAATCGAGATTATAAAGCATCCTCAAAACCTTAACAGAGATGGAGGTTGTGAGATCAGTGACTGCTGGCGTCCCCTAATTCGTCAAATTTGTTCCTCCAGTTTGACAACCCCCTAGGTATAGTTCCTCAGGTTTGGTCTTTCTGATTATATTATAGGGTTTAGGGCTCTCTAACCTAGGTTTGATATAGAATTAAAAAATTATAAAGTCAAATAATTCATTAAAAAGTCATATAATTCATTAATTAATTTCCAATTAAAATTAAATTAATTAATAAATTATTATTATTATTAGTACCTTGGATAGTAAACTAAGAAACAAAATTTAAAAATAAATAAATTGGGTTTTACAATATTGATAGTTAGATTTTATAATCACAAAATATTAATTAGTGAGAGTCTAGGAATTAAAATATATATCAATTAATATTCTTATTAAAAATTTTAGGAATTAGGTTAGATATATGTGAGAAATGAAAATCTAAATAATAGTATTATTTATTATTAGTTATGATATATTATTATTATATACATTCATCATTATTAATCAAATTTATTCATTAATTAAATTATTAAATTATTTTTAAATTTAAGTGAACATTAAATAAAAAAAATAAAAAAATTAATTAATTAATTTTTTCATAGATATTATTGTTGGTCGGCTCTTTAGAAAAATAATATTTACTCTATAAATTTGACCTAAGTCCTTCTTTCAGTTCTTCATTCATTCGTCTTGAAGATGGATCTCCATGGAGATTCGAAACGTCGACATTTATTATCAGACACTGTGGAAAATCCGGGTTCTTCCTCATCAACTGATAACCACAGAAGCTTGAAAACAAGAATTTTGGGTCTCCCAATTTAATTTGACTTATTTGAAAACTAGGGAAAGTTATTTTCAGATATACCAAGTGCATGCACATGGAATCCCAACCCAATTTGAATTAGTTGGATTCCTAGAGAGTCTCCTTGGTTTATTACTCAATTTATCAACAATTGTATTCTCTTTTCTTTCTTGTTTTGCAAGTATCTAGTTGCGTATTTGTTCACATTTAGATCCTGTGATTGTACTTACAATCCAAAACATCCATATTGGAGATGTTAGGTGATGCTCTCCTGAACGCATTTCCTTGGGCACCCTCACACGACACAACTCTACTTGCCCTGCCTGAACACATTTCCTTAGGTGCCCCCACATGACCTGACATGACCCACACGAACGTGTGTCCTTGGGCACCCTCACACGACCTGAATTGACCCGACCTGCTCAAACGGGTTTCCTTGGGTGCCCTCACAAGACCTGACCCAACTCGACCTACCCGAACGCATTTCCTCGGGTGCCCTCACACGGCGGGACCCGACCCAACCCAACCCTCCCAAATGCATTTTTTTGGGTGCCCTCACACGACATGACCCAACCCGACCCGATCCACTCGAATGTGTTTCCTTAGGTGCCCTCACACGACACGACCTGATCCGACCCACCCGAATGGATTTCTTTAAGCAGCCTCACATGGCATGACCCGACTCGACCCACCTGAACACGTTTACTTGGGAGCCCTTTTAGTACGAAATGACACAAATTGAACCGACCCGAATGTGTTTCCTTGGGTGCCATCACACGACCTGACCCAACCTGACCTACCTGAATGTTGAAGGCACAAGGGAGAAAATGAAAAACAGATCGCACGAATGTGCACAAGGCACATGGACAGTCACAAGTTAACATTTTTGATATGGTCTCCCTCACACGATCTGACCCAAATGTGTTTCCTATGGTGCCCTCACACGGCACGACCCGACCCGCCCGAACGAAGGGTGCACAAGGGAGAAAACGAAAAATGGATCGCACAAACATGCACAAGGAACATGGGCAGTCGCAACTTAGCATTTTTTATATGACCACGCTCACACGACCCAACCTGACTCGACCCGCCCAAACGTGTTTCCTTGGGTGACCTCACATGACATGACCAGACCTGCTTGAACACGTTTCCTTGGGTGGCCTCACACAACACGACCTAACCAAACCGGATTAGACCTGCCCGAGCGCGTTTCCTTGGGCACCCTCACATGACCAGACATGACCCAACTAGGACACGTTCCTTGGGCGCCCTCACACGACCGGCCCGAACATGTTTCCTTGGGCACCGTCATAGTACGGCATGACTCGACCCCAATTCATTTCCTTGTGCACCATCACACGACCCGATTCGACCCGACGCACCAGAACATCGAAGGAAAAAGGGAGAAAAGAGAAAATGGGTCACACGAACGTGCACAAGGCACACGAGTAGTCACAACTTAGTATTTTTGATACGACCACCCTCACATGACCCAACCCACCCAAACGCCTTTCCCTGGGCACCCTCACACGACCCGACCCACCCGAACGCATTTCGCTTGGCGCCCTCACATGACCCGACTCACCTGAACGCCTTTCCCTTGGCGCCCTCACACGACCTGACCCACCCAAATGCATTTTCCTTGGCGCCCTCACACGACTCGACCCGACTTGCCCCTGTTATAGGTCAATTTGGCAACCATTCCCAATGACCTAGTTAACTGGGCATCATCTCTAGGACCAATGAATATAGGGTCTATCATCCCCTATCATTTCAGTTGCTACATGCCCTAAGACAAAGAACAAGAAAAATCATATATGACTTCCATTTGCAAAGGTTTCCAAGATTTGAAGTTTATAATATATCATATGAGAGCTCACCAACACTGCCTCTCAAGGGAATAAGTGTGTTTCATATGCAGGTAGCCCCATTCAAGGCTCCTCTACAAAGAACTTCCCAACATTTACAGGTGCGTTGGTCACATTGGGAGTGAAATTCTCATTGTTCCAGAATCTCCACTTGGTCAGTGCCTTCTAGAAGAGTTCACATGTGTCAAAATTCGAATCCATGTGTCCATTTCACATCTACAAGATTGGGAGCATGCCTTGCCTATTATTAGAAATTCATTGATTGTAAAACTACCTTCAACTCCTCTATAAATTGAGCACAGTTCCTAGTGCTTGGTAAGGAATAATTTGAGTAGAGAAATGCAGGTGGAATTTCAATTGAGGAGTTGATTTGAGTGACATATTGCTGGAGATATCTGCATTGTGATGAGGTTGGGATTTTGTTGGAGATGGTGACAATAAATCAATCACTGGGTTGTAACCTCCCCTTCTATCATTATTAAACACTTTACGACTAATTTTCCTACCTACTTTTCCTAACACACTTAGTCCCTTGAGAGGTAGCGTTGGTGAGCTCTCATATGATATATTATAAACTTCAAATACATGTGTCCATTTCACATCTACAAGATTGGAAACAAGCCTTGCCTCTTATTGTAAATTCATTGATTGTAAAACTACCTTCAACTCCTCTATAAATTGAGCACAGATCCTAGTGCTTGGTAAGGAAGAATTTGAGTAGAGAAATGTTGGTGGAATTTAAATTGAGGAGTTGATTTGAGTGACATATTGTTGGAGATATCTGCATTGTAATGAGGCTGGGATGCTGCTGGAGATAGTGACACTAAATCAATCACTGGGTTATAACCTCCCCTTCTATCATTAATAAATATTACTGCGTACTTTTCCCTATATGCATTTGTATAAGCTTTGATTTTCCATATTATGAGTTCTAATTTGATGTATATTGTTTATGCTTTATTGATTTAGGTAAATAACTTGAATAGACATCTGTATTATTGCTATCTCTTGTTGTTTATTGTTCATTCTTGTAGGAAATATTTTGCACAACAGGCTAGAATTTGAAGCTACAGCAAAAGCGACAAAAGGAGACTTTGGAAGCGGTTGGACTCCAAGTAAGCTTCTTATTTCATTTTTTGTCTGTTCATAGTTAGGAAAAGTAGTCATAAATTCTTTAATATGTTGTTCTAGATAAGCACCTATCTAGGGAAGAATGTTTTATATGTAATACATAATTCCAAATAATAGCCCTGACCTGCCTAAACGTATTTCCTTGGGTGCCCTCACATGACAGGACCCGACCTGACCCTCTCGAACATGTTTCCTTAGGTGGCCTTACACGACCCAACCCAACCCGCATGAATGCGTTTCCTTGGGTGCCCTCACATGACCTGACCCACCCAAATATGTTTTCCTAGGTGCCCTCACATGACAAGACCCAACCTGACCTGACCCGCTTGAACACGTTTCCTTGGGCACCCTCACACGACACAACCTAACTTGACCAGCCTGAATGTGTTTTCCTGGGTGCCATCACATGACACGACCCGAACCGATCTACCTGGACAAGTTTCCTTTGGCGACCTCACATGGCACGACCAAACCAGACCAGACTAGACGTGCCTGAACGTGTTCCCTTGGGCACCCTTACACGACCCGACATGACCTAACCCAGACGTGTTCCTTGGGTGCCCTCACATGACCCGATCTAACCCGACCCACCCAAACGCATTTCCTTGGGCACCCTCATAGTATGGTATGACCTAACTAGACCCGACCAGCCCGAACGTTGAAGGCACAGGGGAGAAAATGGAAAATAGGTCCATGAACGTGCACAAGGCACATGGGTGGTCATAACTTAGCATTTTTGATATGGCCTCCCTCACATGATTTGACCTGAATGCATTTATTGTGCTGCCCTCACATGACATCACCTGACAGGCCCGAACGAAGCACGCATGAGGGAAAAAATGGAAAATGGATCACACAAACGTGCAAAAGCAACACAGGTGGTCACAACTTAAAATTTTTGATACACCCACCCTCACATGATTCGACCCGACCCGACCCACTCGAACGTGTTTCCTTGGGCGGCCTCACACAGAATGACCCAACCGGACTAGACCCAAACCACCCGAATGTGTTTCCTTAGGCGCCTTCACACAACTCGACCTAGACGCGTTCCTTAGGCGCCCTCACATGACCCGACCCGACCTGACCAAACACGTTTCATTGGGCGCCCTCACAGTACGACATGACCTGGCCCGACCCAACCTGAATGTGTTTCCTTTTGTGCCATCACACAACTCGACCCAACCCACACAAAAGCATTTCCTTGGGTGACCTCACATGGCACGACCCGACTAGACCTAACCCGACCCGCCCGAACACGTTTCCTTGGGAACCCTCACATGACCCGATCACACGACCTAACCTAGATGCATTCCTTGGGCGTTGTCACACGACCTAACACGACCTGACCCAGACGCGTTCCTTGGGTGCCCTCACACAACCCGACCTGACTCGGCCCACCCAAACAACGTGTTTCCTTGGGCACCCTCACAGAGCACGACCTGACCCGACCTAACCCAAACACGTTTACTTGGGTGCCATCACATGAAAATGTCGCACTTCAGATGGCATTCCAAAATGTCTCACTTCTGACGGAATCCCAAAAGGTCGTTATTCTGACACTTTGCTCATAAACATCAAATTTCTAATGGCATTCGAAAACGTTACACTTCCGAGAACAAACCAAAACATCCCTATTCTGATGATTCCAAAATAAACGTCATTATTCTGATGATGCTCCTAAAACGTCGCTATTCCAATGATACCCCTAAATATCGCTATTCCGACGATTCTCCCTAAACATTGCTAGAGCAACATATTTTGGCGGGATTAAAAAAATTGAGAAAAATTGGGGAAATTTCCGACAATACGTCAAAACTGTTCGAACTAAAGTGTCAAAAAATTGACAATATGTACTAGCGTGCAACAATTCCCTTTGAACCATTCAAATGAAATTTTATAACAAAATGGGAGGTTGAATAAGACAAAGTGTGTGGTTGGAACAATAGTTGGCATAGTCTTATTAAGTTACTTGTTGTTGGGGACGTTTTGAGTTCAAAAACCATGGACTCCCAATTTTGCTTTATTATAGTTTGAAAGCCCAATTTTGGTTTTAATGTAGTTTTAAAACCATATACTATATGCTAAACACATGTCCACATTTTAACGACTCCCCAAACCAAGAGAATAATACAAAATGGGAGGTTACACAATCCCAAGGCCACTTGGGCCTAATTTGAGGTGCCATGTGGCATCATGTGATTGGGTCATGTGATAGGATCTCATTGTTCCACATCATATGCCACCTCTACTACCTACTTGCCATGTGTCGGCTTGTGGTGCTACCACATCACCTACTTGTTGGCCCACCAGGTTCACTGACTGGGATGCCGCATTAACTCTGCGGGTCACACTAGGCTTGCTAACTTCATTACTACATTGAAACCTATGGGAGTATCACGTGGAACCCTAGGTTGACTTTTACTTTGAATTTCACCTAGTTTTACCAAAAATTTGACTAACCATTGCTTTTACATAAGAACTCAGATTGAGGTGTCATTTGCACAATTGGAAAGTTTGGAATGATCTCTTCGATTAGTAATCCAATCTGAGGACTTTGATTTTTAATCCATTAGGGATCCACCTAGATCACTATTATCATAAAAACCCTAGTTAAACTTCAGGGTCTTGGCAAGGGTACCATTTGGTGGAAATAAATAATGTAGATACCAAGGTTCTGTTTCAAGGGAAAACAAAATGTTTCTCTATATCCTAGAATGTGTTGGCATTTTCAATCTTCCACAAGGGAAGAAGGTCTCCCATGAATCACTACTAGGACTTAAGTGTTTTGACGAGGTTTCAAAAGGTGATTTAATACATTTACCATTTATATAAGACAACCACCATTACAAAGGAAACTAGAGAGTCATTACACATGAACTGAGAGAGTAATTTAAAAATTTTCAAGAAAATAAATGATCATACACATTACACAATAGATTTCCCTGCAAATTGTCTCCTTTTATTAACATTAGGTGAAACGAAGTATACAATCATATATCCATGGGACTGCAACTATATTTGATACATAAATGTCCCTCAAGCCTCAATTAAAAATACAAGAACATATGAACATAACATGAATATGAATTCCGACATGTCAACCTCTCTCTTCATCCTCCCTCATTTCTCTATCTATCTACATGTGTATCTTTGTATATACACTTCTTTGCGCTTGTCTCCCTCTATACATGCATATTAATACATCCTACTACTCACTTTGCAACTCCTTTTATGGCTTTGGCCTTGTTGACATCGCTAATCAATTTGCTCCTTTGACATTGTAAACCTTAACTTACATGATTTGACAGGATCAATCTAAATCTTGTGACATTCTCAAACTTAAATTTGTACCTTGATAAAATAAATTTAACTCCCTTTCACTTTTATGTTGTCAATCCTTCTTTCACACTCACTTGAAAATTTCAAAACTACAACTTGGTCCATCTATCCTCTATATGCTTCTTATTCTCTTCTTTCTATGACTGATGATTAAAATTGATCAACAAAAAATGAAGTAACCAATGAACATATGGAAAGAGTTATGTAGTGATTCTTTTATGGTAAAATTCAAATAATGTTCAATGTCTTTAACCCTTTTCTCCAACAATTTCCATTTTTCCTCCAACACCTAGTTTCTAGCTACCTAAATGATCATAAACTCTTGCCACTCTTTCTCTATCACCCATCATATTTGAATTTTCACCCTTGTCTCTACTACATGCCTAATCCTAACCTATCATATAGCTAGAAATATTTTATTTCCACCTATAGTATTAGTCATTCCGTTGTGAATTCATATTGCATGCTTCCTATTGTCCCTTTTCCATACCCTTCTCATAGTTCCATTTGGAATGAAAGTCCACTAATTTGAACATAACACATTATATATTCCTATAATGAGCCATATTGATGACTAGAAGACAATATTCCCCAAGAAACAACTATGTTTATGTTAACCATGGACCCATCTTCTGAGTAGAAATTAGGAACCTCTCAAACTTATCCATGTATAGAAGAGCCAAAATTAAGATAAAAGGTTTCCATCAACACCAAAATTTCCCATGGGAATTTCAATCACACCATAAGTTACACCATATATTGATCATTGCTTTTAGTAAATTACATAGAATAGGAACGAGGGAGGGACAATAAATCTCCATATTCAATTTCATGCATATATTTCCACTTATCCAAAACACCTTGCATCATTTAAATTTTCTTCTTTCTTAGTGAGTTGATATTCCCTTTCAATGAGATGGCACAAAAATTCCTAGTAAGATATAGTATCAAAACCTTCTATTCAATCATGAATTATACAGGTTATTTATTTTAATCCAATTCAATGGGGGACACAATTTTTAAGAATAAATATAATGATTGTGGAGGAATCCCAAATAAAAGTGGCACACTTTACTCCACATATATTTGATTTATGCAATCCTTGAAATGTTGCTAACACCTTAACTTCATTATTTTAGGTTATTTTTATTCCCCAGGTGAAGTCACATTCCTCTTTTCCTCTGAGATCTAGAAGGATTCCCACCACATATTCTACCTTTGAGTAGGTAGCTATAATAGTTAATACCTTAATCTTATAATATTTTATTTATACATTAATTGTTGTTATGATAATATTGTGAAAAAATTTCAGTAACAAAATTATTAGTTATTTAAATATAAGTAATATACCAGTTAGGGATATGTTTTTTCTTTTTCTTTTTTGTAAGATTAAAAAGTTCTATTGATATTCTATTAAATTACATAACCAGGGAACTACTGCATCCCCTAGTCTTCTAGTAGCAAAACCAAACTAGTGTCAATGAAAAATTATCTTTTCCAAAAGAGGTTTAAATTCAAAATTTATACAAAAATAGACAATGTTATGATGTTCAATCTTGAAATTGTCAAGTAAACCAAAATTCCTAGGTTGGAAATTAGTAAGGAAACTACAAAATCTATTACAGAAAACCGTTATATCATGTAGTCTATGATGCAAAAAAGGGAACCACCTCATTGGGATTTTCATGCTATCTTCATTTTCCTATATAGTCTATTGTGTGTAAACATTAATTATGTCTTCTTCTATTTTTCCAAGTATCCAATACCCATGCAACCACCTCTAAGATTATTTCTAGATTAGGGAGATAATCGATCTCCTTAAGAACCTATCATTTGACATCATGTACCTCTTGTTGAACATATGAAAAAACTTGGGCTTGATAATACCTATTTAAATACTTAGCTCGCAATCGACCATGTGAACCTCCTTTGGATCCCTAATATCTTACTCCTCTTATGCTACAACAACACCACCTCAACATAATTAAAGTAGGAAGGAGACATAGATAAATGGAATCGGATGCATAGAGGAACGAGGGTAAATAATCCCACCAAGGACACCCATAAGATTAATCAAAGAAATTCTAGAATCGAAAATGTTCAAACGATGATTAGAGTGTGAGGGAAAACCTTTCAAGTTGAAGTAGAAGCACTAAATTCAAAAGCCATAATAGAGGAATTTCCATCAAAGAGAGCAACAGAGGGAAACAACAGGTCTACCAAGTGAAGGGGCTAAGAGGTAGATGCCTCAAATGCAGAAAATACTTTGAATCCAAGGAAATTAGTGAGGGGAGGATATAATCATTGATGTGGAAACAAGGATCAAATGCACCATATGAAAATTTTAACATTAATGCCTTGTATTTTTTATGCAAGGAGACTTTTCCTATATTGAATAACCATCATTACAGAGCCACATTGAAATGAGCTTAAACAATTAAGTGGGTGAGGGATGATATCATACATCCTCCCAATTTACTTTCTGGTATGATGAATGCTTATCCTCCCTCCCACTTTTCTAATCCCAGGCATCCAATATAGGTATAGGTGTATGATGTTAATAATTAGATATTTGTAATTAAGATAGAAAGACATATATAATTAAATTAGTGGTGTATGTCCCCTAGGTCAAGTGTTAGGGAACTTGGCTTTATAAGTTGAGAAAGCTACATGGTAGGATCAAGGAAGAATATAATGCATGGAGATGGCTTCCACAAGCACCCAAATTCGTGGACCAGTCTTTCCAGAAGAGAATGTGGGAGATGGCTTGGTTCTATGTGAAATGATTTTGTGGAGGATGTTTAGTGATTTGAATTAGATAATCATACTATTTTTCATCTATCATGATGCTTTGAGAATGGAAAAATTAAAGGAATCAACTTGTAGGGTCATTTTTACCAATAGGTTCCATATTGGAGAATTAGGGTTTAAAACCTTATGGAGCTATTTTGAGGCATTAAATGACGTGATTTTGGTTCAAATAAATCATAAATTATGTTAGAACCCTAGGTGTTATTCAATGTTGCAAGAATTATGTTAATCAAAGTTTGTATGAAAAATCTATGGCTCTTGCAATTTAAGCTACTATGTTGACCACCATGATACAAGTGGACACCATAATAACCATTGTTACTCACACATATGAGGCTATCCACGTGTGGAATTTCATGAATATTGTAGAAGGTCCAAAACTGTAATTGTGATGGAGGGTTGAGGGAGCCAAATTTTTCCTCTAGTTTGTTAATGGACTATTTTATATACTAGGCTACTAGGAGGAGTATAGGTTTCATTATATGTTATTGTGTTAATTAATTGAGCATAGAAACTGGGAGTTGATTTAGAGAGAAAAATAGAGGGGGTTATGATTATGTAGTAGCCATGCACGTGATGTTTTAGGTAACTCCATAGAGAGTACCCCTTTCTTGGTACTTTAAATTTTTTTGTACTGGAGAAAAGAGAGTAGAGAAACCTCACTTTATATTTGGGTTTCATCATGTAAGAGTTTCCTAGGGAAAATATTTGTGTTTATTATGGTTGATATGTGTATTCATTTATGTTTTATATTTCTCCTATTTTAGCTAATTCAATTAATTAATCACAAAATAATCTAACTAAATAATCTGGAATCTAGGGAAAATAAGTTAACAATAAAAATCTCAATAATTTTATTATATTTATTATGAAAATTTCTTCGATTGGAATATTTCTCGTAGTTTACAAATCATTTGGAAAGGGTAAAATGGACCTCACAAACAATGATAGTGCTAGGATATGTTGGATTATGATGTCATTTGGATAGGAAAGCACTTGTATAGTTGAAAATATGTAATGGAGTTGGAAAGATATAGTTAAGTAGTGCTTTCTCCAAACACGAGCTTTATTCAAGTAATAATTTTGATCTCTTTCCTATAGTTCACTTTGTTATGGTTGATCCTACCAGCCTCTTGGGATATTTAGCCTTTAGCTTTACCATTCCATGGGAATTTTGCGTTTGGTTCTATTTTTCCACTTCTTGTTTAGGGTATAATCAATATTGTGGGGTTGGTTTTTTATTTCGTATTATGTGTGAGGGTTCCTAGTCTATGGGAAGCCTCTCTAGGTGGTATTTGTAGTAGCCCCTTTTCTTCATGAGGTCGCAAGTTCCTATAGTATGAAAGAGCTTTTCCAACTTTTATTTTGAGAGATGGGGGTGGTTTTTTATTGCATTAATTATATCATTGTTATGGTTCCTCGAGAGGTTCCCTAGTCAAGTAAGATGGGGGTGTCCCAAATTATCAAGGGTAATAGATAGTTTCACAAGACCACATCCCTACATCCTAAGGGAACATTGGTTAAGAGAGATATTTATAAAACTCGGAAGATATTTCTCCAAAATAACTATGTTGAAATTTAGGCTAAAATAGAATCTATGTTTAATTCTATCAAATGGAGAGGTCAACAAATCTTACTAGAAAAAATAAAACCTTAGTTTGAAAGCTAGGTCAATGATATTGTCTTTTCTTGATCTAGGGAGACAAAGGTCCGTAGAGAAATGAATTTTTACTATTTGGCCAAAACTTTAGCATCTATTACTCTAGAAAATGATAAATTTTATGAATATAAATTAATTGGCATGTTTCAAATATTGGGGACTAAATTCACTATACTTTTTTTCATTGCATTTAGTTTCAACTTTAGAGTTGGATGTGAAAGATATAATAAAGAGGAAGAGACTTTGGAGCTCCTTACCACAGCCACCTCCAAAGGGATCTAACCTCAAGGGCCTTTCATCATAGAGGATGAGCTAAGGATCAAAATCCATGTAAAGGAAAAGGAAAAGTGGGCTCCCCTTGATCATGTCCTTAGATTCCCTCGTGATTTTTCTATGTTAGTTTGGAATTTTAAGTTACTTTTTCAATCATGCTACATATGTACTTTTCATTTAACAATTTTGGTGTCAACTTACCTCTTTATATGGCATAATTGGGTTTGTTAGGATACATATCTAGAACTTTATGGTTCATTTCATTTCTCTCTATATGGAATAGTTGGGTTTGCGAAGATACAATTCTAGAAATTTTGGTTCATTTGGTTTATGTAATTGGAGCATTGGTTGAGGTATCATTTCCATATCCAAAAACCTTAGCAACCGAAACATGTCCTTCTATTTTTTTTCATAGTATTAAATAAGCCATATTACATATAAAAAAATGAGAGGTGTATGTTGTTATGTGTGGCTAGATATAAGGAAAAACAATTTGATCCCAAAGCGAAGAATAAATAGTTACATTGAAAAATGTCAGAATTCAGCAATCTTTTTGTCATTTGGAATTAATCAGGAGGACTTTGAATTCATTTGTAAATTTAAAATAATAATTATTATATAATAATTAAAAAATTACCATTTTAAAATAATTCCTTTCTAACTAATTTATCCAAATATATAAAATTGTTTAAATTATAACTATTTAATTATCAAATTTAAAAAATTGTTTATATATATATATATATATATATATATATATATATATATTTATTGCTTTAATAGTATTAAATTTATAGAGATGTGAAAAATAATATTCTTAAATACAAATTTAAAATCAATACCTTTCTAATTATGTCTTTAACCAAACACTAAGGTAAAAAGAAATAATTCATATACATTTTATTTTATTTAATCGTGATATATGTTTACAAAAATCATATGCACTCATTTCATAATTTTTAAAAAACAATACTCACAAACCATACGAGTGCATTACAAATATATAATAGTTATTTTAGGAAACATTACTATTATATGGCGACTACTATTATATGTTGATTTTCTATTCCTGATAGGTAGTGAGTTTCAAATGATTGAGTGTAAGAGGGAGCTAGCCTATGAATTTGAAATGAAGGACTTTGGACTCATGCACTACTTTCTAGGCCTTGAGGTGTGGAAAAGGCCAAGTGAGATTTTAGTTGCACAAGGAAAATATGTTGTGAATTTGTTGGAAAGATTTGGATTGATTGAATGTAACTTTATACCCACACTGATGGAAACAGACTTCAATAAATTATGTGGAAAAGTTGTAGAACCCAATTTGGAGAATCCATCCAAGTATAGAAAGTTGATTAGGGCTCTGTTGTTCCTTGTGGACACCCATTCGTACATATGTTATGGAATTAATACCTTGATTAAATTCATGACCAAGCCTCTCCATGCACATTGGACTGCTGCGAAACACATTTTGAGATATTTGTAGGGTACGATACACTTGGTCTGCGATAATCTGTCGGAGATGTTTGACTTCATGGATATGCCGATGTTGACTGGGTGGGAAATGTTATCAATAGTAAGAGTATGTCTTGATTGTTTTTAGTATCGAATCTGCCATGATATCTTGGATGAGAAGGAAACAAAAGTTAGTAGCATTGAATATCGTCGAGGCAGAGTATATTGGAGCTAGTATGGTTAGTTGTGAAGTAGTTTGGATGAGGAAGATATTTGGAGAGATATTTGACCAGGCCCTAGGCACTACAGTGATATATTGTGACAATAGGAGTGGGATCTGTATAGCAGAGAATATTGTGCTTCATGACAAGTACAAGCACATAGAGATCTAATACCACTTCATTTGTGATATGGTACAGATAGGAGTCATTTGTCTCCATCACATATCGAAAGATGGGCAGATTGCAGATATTCTCACTAAGGATTTTCCGAAAGGGAATTTATTGGTCTTCAAAGAGAAGCTTGGGCTGATGGATGTGACTCTCCTAATAAGGGGCACCATTAATCGAGGTCAGTGAGCCATACTCTTCCCCCCTGTTTAGTTCCTCGGGTAAGGAATTGAGATAAATGGCTCCTGGAGTTAAGGTAACTTTGCTCAATAGGGTTTCACCCCTATCTGTTACCCATAGGGTTAGATTAGTAGCTCACCCTATATTGTTATTTGTATAGTATACCCCAGTTGGAATCATACCCACAAGTTGGGCTTGTTAGGATTATCCATCTCCGTCTAGCCAACGGTTTAGGAGGCTTGGAAGCGTGTGATCCTTACCTCTTGGTAGGTTGGGTATCTCGTCTAAGCTAGATTATGATGCAGGTGTTCTACCACATAAATCTTATGTTTCATTGTTGGGAATATCAGTAGGCAATAGGATGGGTTGAGTATTAGCTCCCCTACATCACTTATTGCTTGATATGGGTTGAGTTGTAGCTCCCCCATGACATTTCCGAGTAGTAGCCCGATGAAATTTCTAGGTAGTAGCCTTATGATACTTCCAAGTAGTATCTAGATGAAATTTCCATGTAGTATCCTAATGAAATTTCCAGGTAGTATCTTGATGACACATTCCTGGGTAGTAGCCCTCTCATTGAGATTCAAGGTAGTAGCTCGATGGATAGAGGGTGGTATATTATGCTCCCTGATGATTATTTCTTTATATTCAATAATGTTTAAGCAAATAGCGTTGAGCATATTGGTACACATGATGAAAATATGACACATTGATTAATGGACAAGTTTTATAGGTGGAATTCTCCCTAGTTTAGAGGGAGTGTTAAAATTATGCAACTATGATCAAGCCACTTTGGAATACTCATTTAATGGAGATGATGATGGAATTGAGCTCCTCTTTTTTAGAGGACCAAAATCAACTTAAATATCACCTCGTTCAGATAAGTAGAATTTGGGTTTTGATTTTGTACCCACTCATTGATATTGGATCAGGTCGGTTTCACTCACATATACATTTGGATAGGTCGGTCTCAACATCAAATGGACATCATTGGAAACCCATCAAAATCCTATAAATACGAGTAACTTAGAAGCTCATTTGGACATCACAACATCAATCATATTCTTCTTTGATATCTGATTTGGTTCAACACATTGGCGAAGGAAAAGGTTATATAGAGGTCAAAAGTCACATGTCCGAAGCTCGCACAAAAGTTAGCGTTTATTTTCCAGAAGTTGGCATAGAACTACAGAATTTAGTCCCTGGATGCATACGTGCTACGGGCAAGGTAGCGTCCAGGACCTAAAGATGCACCCATGCTAACCTGAAGGGAGTGTCTAGGGGTTTGACCACAGTTAACCATCATCTGAAAATTTATGAAGTTGCTTGAAGTCTGAATCAAGTTGTCTCTAATATATTTTGCTATTGTGTGTTGGTTTCTGAACTTGTTGGGTTGTATTTCTGATCATATTGTATTGGGCTCATTTTTCTCTTTTCTGAACATTTTATGACAATATAATAGAAGAATAAATTCAAAGGGTTTTCCCCATAATTGGTTTTTCCTTGGTCTTTGACCAAATTGGGTGTCTCTTGTTGATGTGTTGATTCTATCCTTTGTCATTACATTTATTATTCTATCCGCAATTACTGTTGACGAATGGAAAATCTTATTGTAATTGGAAATATTGCTAATTGAAGTTTGGAATCGGGAAAAGTAATTGATACAACATAGAACAATCTGAAAATTAACATCATGATGCTTTGAGAATGGAAAATTCAAAGGAATCAACTTGTAGGGTCATTTTTATCAATAGGTGCCATATTGGAGAAATAGGGTTTGAAACCTTATGGAGCTATTTTGAGGCAAAATGACATGTTTTTGGGTCAAAAAATCCTAACCTATGTTAAAACCCTAAGTGTTATTCAATGGTGCAAGAATTATATTAATCAAAGTTTGTATGCAAAAGTTATGGCTCTTGCAAGTTAAGCTACTATGTTGAACACCATGATAAAAATGGATGCCATACTAACCATCTTTACTCACACATATGAGGCTATCCACACGTATAATTTCATGAAGACTCTACAAGGTTCCAAATTCTAATTGTGATGGAGGCATGAGGGAGGAAAACATTTCCTCTAGTTGGTTATTGGTATATTTTATATACTAGGCTACTAGGAGGAGTATAGGTTCCATTATATATTATTGTATTAATTCTATAGTTGAGAAGAGAAATTGGGAGTTTATTTAGTTAGAAAAATAGAGAGGTGTATGATTATCTAGCAGTCATGCATGCGATATGTTTTAGGTAACTACATAGAGAGTACATTTTCGTGGTACTTTAACATTTTTCATACTAGAGAAAAGAGAGTAGAGAAAACTCACTTTCTATTTTGGCTTAAGAGTTTCCTAGGGAAAATATTTGTGTTTATTAGGGTTGGTGTGTTTATTTCTTTATGTTTTGTATTTCTCATATTTTAGTTAATTCAATTAATTAAGCACAAAAAAATATAACTAAATAATTTGGAATCTAGGGAAAAGAAGTTAAAAATAAAGATTCAATAATTTTATCATATTTACTATGAAAAAATATTCTAATGGAATATCTGTGGTACTTTCCCAATCATTTTCAAAGGGTAAATTAGACCTCACAAACAATGATGGTGCTAGGAAATGTTGGATTATGATGTCATTTGGATGGGGAATCACTTGTATCATTGAAAATATGTAAGGGAGTGGGGAAGATATAGTTAAGTAGGGCTTGCTCCAAACACGAGCTTGATTCAAGTAACAATTTTTATCTCTTTCCTCTAGTTCACTTTTTTTTGGTTGATCCTACCAGCTTCTTGGTATATTTAGCCTTTAGCTTTACCATTCCAAGGTTATTTGACATTTAGTTCTATTTTTCTGCTTCTTGTTTAGGGTAATCAATATTGCAGGATTTCTTTTCTCTTTCATGTTATGTGTGAGGGTTCCTAGTCTCTGGGAATGCTCTCTAGGTGGTATCTTCACTAGCCCCTTTGCTTCATGAGGTCACAAGTTCCTACATTAGGAAAGAGATTTTTCAACTTTTAGTTTGAGTGATGGGTGTGGTTTTTTATTGCAATAATTCAGTCATTTTTATAGTTCCTCGAGAGGTTCCTTAGTCAAGTAAGATGGGGGTTTCCCAAATTATAAAAGGGGAATAGGTAGTTTCACAAGAACACATCCATACATCCTAAAGGGACATCAGTTGAGAGATTTATTAGAAAATATTGGAAGAGCTTATGCCAAAATAACTATCTTGACAATTAGGCTAAAATTGAATCTCTAGTTAACTATATTGAATAGATATGTCAATAGGGCCTTACTAGAAAAAATAAAACCTTAGTTTCAAAGTTGGGTCAATGATATTTTCTTTTCTTGATCTAGGGAGACCAAGGTCTATAGAAAAATTGAGTTTTACTATTTGGCCAAAACTTTAGCATTAATTACTCTAGAAAATGATAAATTTTATGAACCTAAATTAATTGACACATTTCAAATACTGGAGATTAAATTCACCATATTCATTTTGAATTGTGTTTAGTATAAACTTTAGAGTTATTTGTGAAATATATGATAAAGAGGAAGAGACATTGGAGATCCTAACTACATCCACCTCCAAAGGGTTCCAACCTCAATCCTTTCATCATAGAGGATGAGATAAGGATCAAAATCCATGTAAAGGAAAATGACAAGTGGCCTCCCCTCGATCGGGCCCTCAGATGCCCTCATGATTTTTCTATGTTAGTATGCAATTTTAAATTACTTATTGAATCATGCTAAATATGTACTCTGCATTTAACAACTTTGGTGTCAACTTACCTCTCTATATGGCATAATTTTGTTTGCTAGGATAAATTTCTAGAACTTTATGGTTCATTTGGTTTCTCTATGTATGACATAGATGGGTTTTATAACATACATTTCTAGAAATTTATGGTTCATTTGGTTTATGTGATTGGAGAGTTGGTTGAGGCCTTATTTACATTTCTAAAAACCTCAAAGATTGTAAAGATATCAAGATGCAACACCCGGGTAGTTGTTAGTAAGTTTTGATGTTGTATCATTATTTACCAAAATTCCCATCCTTGAGGCCATTGATGTCATTAATATAATCTCAGACCAGAACACTACTAAATTAGTTGGCCTCTACCTAACCTCGATTTTTTTCAGCTTCCAAGGTGAGTTCTATGAGTAAACTTGCGGTGTTGCTATGAGTTCCCCTATTTCCCCTATAGTTTATAACTTATTTATGGAATATTTTGAAGCCAATGCCTTAGCCTAAGCTCAATTTTTCCCTAAAAAGTGGAAGATTTTTATGGATGATACTAGTGTCATTTGGCCCCATGGTCGCACAAAATTATATTTTTTTCTTTGTCATATTCCATTAAATTCAGAATGGAAGTTGAAGTGGGTGGCTTCCTTCCCTTCTTAGACATCCTTCTCTCTATGAATGATGATGGTTCTATTGGTCACCAGGTTTTCCTCAAGAAAACTCGCACGGAACAATATCTTCATGCTAGTTCCCATCATTTTCGTCCTCAGAAATTTGGTGTGCTTCGCACTCTTTCTTCCTATGCTCTAAGAATCTATGACGACAGCCACCTAGAGTCAGAGAAACCTCGTCTCCTTGATGTCTTTGAAAATAATAGTTACAGTAGATCTCAAGGCCTTAATTCCTTTCAAAAGGCATATAAAGGGTTAAAAGGAAAATATACTTGGTTGGATCCTGTTTCCAAGGTTCATATCCTGTTTATCCAAGGGACAACGGGAAAAATTTCCCATGTCCTCAGAAGGAATAATGTATCCTCATCGTTCAAGTTGCTTCGTAATGTTAGGTATTTTCTTGGATCTGTCAAGGACCCTATTGACCCTAATGACATGAAAGGGGTTTACATGATTCCTTGTTCCGAGTTATTCCCTATATTGGAGAAATGGGGAGGTCCATTAAACAGATAATCCATGAACATGCTGCTGACATTAGGCACAATCACTCCCACACATCAGTTCTTACTGAACATGTGGAAAAATCCTGTCGCCATGTATGCATTGAAGAATCTAAGCTCACTTTTAAGGTCGACCAGTTTCACCGTAGGAAGCTTTGTGAGGCTTTTGAGATTGAGAGGCATGTTAAGAATCTCAACATGGATGATGACTGGAAATTAAATAAGAGCTGGACTCTGGCTCTCTCGATATGATTCTTACCACCCCCCTCCTCATTGTGTTTCTTGGTTCCTTAAGTATTTGTAGGATTTTTATTGGTCTTTTCCTTTTTCTTCCTTTCTAATAATTTTTCTCTTTTTCTTCCTTCCTCAATTAAAATAAATAAATAAATTAATTAATCATCTTCTTTTGTTTTCTTTCTCCCTATTATTTATTTTTCTTCCCTTAATTATATTCTTTATTATTTAATTCCATCTTCTTTTGATAAAATTTTATATCCTTTGATTTTAAATAAAAATTTTATTTTCTTTTAGTTTAATTTAAATATTTATTGTATTTTTAATATTTTTAATAATTAAAATTTTAATATACTATCATCTTTAACCTTTGAGAAAATATTTAAATTTTTAATTATAACTAATTAACTAATTAAATAACGGCTATATTCGGGCAATGTTGTATCCTTACTATTTATTCATGATGATAGATTAAGCTTTTCACCTTGTCTTGAGGATGAACCACATTAGCTGGTTCAAAACATTGACCAAATAAGCATAATGTGATTAATCCAAAAGATATTTATCTAACCTAAACATGCATTTTTTTTCATAGTATTAAATAAGTCAACTTACATAAAAATATGAGAGGTGTATGTTGTTTATGTGCTACTAACTATAACGAAAATAAAATTAGATGTTACTTTTCCTCTTGATTTCTCTCATAATTAAGAGAAGGAATGTTATTAAAAATTTAAATAATGGTATAACAATATTGATTAATACTAAAAAGTATAGTAATATTAAACTAAATTACGTATAAAGATAATCAATTTGATTCATATTTAATTTGTAGTACTTGGATTTTAAAATTTGATGTAAAATCTAATGAAATTGCTTATTCGTTCAGGAGGTTTTGGGTTCAAAACCCATTTGACTCCCAAAATTTTCTTTTATATAGTTTTAAAGCCCAAATTTTGTTTTTTAATATAGTTTTGAAAACATATAATATATGGTAAATGTATGTCCACATTGTAACGACTCCCCAAACCAAGAAAATACAAAAAGAAAAATGGAGGTTGCACCATCCCCAGGCCACTTGCACCATCCAAATATATATCTTCATTACCAAAGCATTTACATGAGCTGAATAATCACTAACAATGTTTACCTCGAGTTTAGATTAGCAAAGCTAGTCGTTGACGGCTTCGCTACTCTTCAACTTTTTCAAGGGATCTTACGTGGCTTGTAGCTAAGGTTGCAATCGCTATTTTACCTCTTCACTTCTTGCTGAAAGTCTTCTCAACTCATCATTCTCACTTGAATGCTTTGGTTGATCGCATCATTTGAATGATGAGAAGAATATTAAGAAGAAGAATATTCACTTGAAGATGGATATGGAGGTTCTTCTTCATTTACCAAAACATTGTCCTCTCTTCTTTGGATTTCTTCTTATTTTCATTATTTTTCCAATCTCTTCTCATGATCTACGAAAACAATATATCTACCATCTCTACCATATTGTATAAGGCTTGATCAAAAATCATTTTCTTTCTTCGTGGTGCACATCCCAGGTATCCGGTTATATTTATGCTCACAATTCACATCGGTAAGAATAATTGTCTAATATGAAACTTCATCTAGATTCTCTCATTTACTAAGAATTATATCTAGTTGATGTTACCAAATGTAGAATTATAAAAACAATATGTATACCAATGAATTCAATGCGATCATGCGATATGCTAAAGCAAGATGTTTGAATCCTTCTACAAATAAATTATAGAAAATAAACATGATCACCAATCACAACAAGTAAAAAGAAAAGAAGCAAATCAATCCACAAAAAGAAATTTTTCTTGGGGAAAGATTGCTACTCAAACCCCTCTATATTCTATTGTATATTCACCAAAGAATCATGAAACAATTACAATGCACTCTTCTCACAAGAGTCGATGCACTCTAATAATTGTCTCATACTAATCTAGACAAAATCGACCAACACTTAGCCAATTTGCTACCTATGCTTAGCCTTCCTTTCTTGCACAATTCATGTGGAATGAAATCCTAGTTGTTTAGGAATTTTAGCCTTCCAAGACACTGTGCAATGCTCATGGGAAATCCTATGGGTGTGTAATAGCAACTAGGAAATTTGCTTATATTACAAGTCCCGATAGCTAACATCCCTTTAACCTTTGTCTCAAATGGGTCTTCATCGGAAAGCCGACATGCATGCAACTATTAATAGTAAATCATCGGTTAGCTATGATCCTTGCATGTGGATCATCTAGATTTAATTCACTTGACCTCTCACTAGTGCAACAATCGATTTACAACTAGTTAAACTAATTTTAACTCAATTAATTGAGTTAATTGAATTCTCATGCATTAAATTAATGCACTACTTTGTAACATGGACTAAAAAACAAATAGAATCACTTTTGCATGCCTCACCAACCACCCTCAACTCGAATTTCATGAGCTAAGCGAGTTTATCACACCCGAGTTAACTATTACAAGCTATTATGAGATAATATTACAATTTATTGTCCAATTTAATTAAGGGAAAATTAAATTAGACACACATTTCTTGTTGACTTTTCAACACCAAAATTGCATGAAAGATCATGTAAAAACCATGTATGAAAACATTTAAAGAAGAATAAACATAAACGAGACCATAAAGAAAATACACATAATGTTTGATAATGGAGTTCATCGCAATGTGGACTATGTCTACAGGACTGCTTCAATCGGGGGGGGTGGGGGTGGGGGCACTTCATTCATCTCATAAAAATAAAGGATAGTACATGGAAAAATACATCATTATACCTTCAATTTTTTGGAGTGACTTGAAATTTGGCTACTCAGAAAATCACAACAATTATAGCATGAGTAGATATGTCTTTTCTCTCCTGAGACTTTTGATTTGTAAACATGACTTACCTTTGACGGGTGCATTCTTGTCTCGAACTTCATGCCAAAAATTTATGAAGAAGGCATTTTCTTCCATGACCCCTAAAATCCGTTGCTCGAGATGAACAAATTGACTACACCATTGTAGATCCTTATGAAATTCTGGTTAAGGTTAGTATCAACTACGGCCTCATTATCCCACGTGCAATTACGGCCCCTTAGGAAATATTCTAGATTCCTCATACCATCAAAAAAATATTCTTAGAATATTCTAAGGGAATATTCTCTAAAAAATATCCTAATATATGCTTTGGTAGTATTTCTATAATCTACTCAAGATTCACGTCCACATTAACTTGTGTGCACCCTCGTCCCTCATAAGTTCTCCATGGTTCCCTTTGAACCATTTGAATGGAATTTTATAAAAAAGTGTGAGGTTGAATAAGACAAAGTGTGTGGTTGGGACTGATTGTTGAAATCATCATATTAAGTTACTTATTGTTGGGGAAGTTTAGGGTTCAAAACCCACTAACTCCCAATTTTTCTTTAATATAGTTTTAAATCCAAATTTTTGTTTTAATATAGCTTGAATATTCACCCTAGTCTCTACTACATGCCTCATCCTCACCTATTGTATAGCTAGAAATATTTTCTTTCCACCTCTAGTATTAATTGTTCCATTGCAAATGCATATAACATGATTCCTATTGTCCTTTTGTCATACCCTTCTCATAGACTTCCATTTGAAAGTTAAAGTCCACTAATTTGAACATAAAACATTCTATATTCCTATAATGAGACATATTGATGACTAGAAGACAATATTCCCCAGAGAAACAACTATATTTATCTTAACCACAATCCCATCTTATGAGTAGAAAGGAGTAACCTCTCAAACTTTTCCATTTCTAAAAGAGCCCAAACGAAAATAAAACGTTTCCATCAACACCAAAATTTCACATGGGAATTTGAATCAGAGTTAAGTTATGACATATATTAGTCATTATTTTTATTAAATTACATAGAATAGGAACGAGGGAGGGATAATAAATTCATATCTTGACTTCCATGCATATAATTCCACTTATCCAAAACATATTGCATCAATTAAATTTTCTTCTTTCTTAGTGAGTTGATCTTACCTACAAAACTTCTTGGTAAGATATTGTATTGAAATTGTCTAGTCAATCATGAATTCTACAAATTATTTCTTTTAATCCAATTCAATGGGGAACACAACTTTTAAGAATAAATATAATGATTGTGGAGGAAACCCCAATAAAAGTGGCACACTTTACTCCACATATATTTAATTGATACAATCATTGAAATGTTGCTAATGCATCAAATTCATTATTTGAGGCTATTTGTATTCCCCAAGTGAAGTAACGTTCCACTTTTCCTCTAAAATATAGAGGGATTCCCAACCACATATAATACCTCTAAGTAGGTAGCTATAATAGCTAATACCTAAAACTTATAACATTTGATGTATATATTAATTGTTGTTATAGTAATGTGAACATTTTTCCAACAATAAAATAATTAGTTATTTCACTATAAAGAATATACGAGTTAGGCATGTTTTTTTTTCCTTTTATAAGATGAAAAATTTATATTGATATTTCCATGAAATTACATAACTAGGGAGATAATGCATGTCCTTGCTCTACTAGTAGGAAAACCGAATTGGTGGCAATACAAAATGCTATTTTCCAAAAATAGGTTTAAAGTCAAAATTTATACAAAAAATAGACAATTTTATGATGTTCAATATTGGAAAATTGATGAACTTTTTGATGCCTATGTATTTTTAACCTAACAAAAATTTATTAGAATAACTTCCATTGATTTCGAGAAAAAACCCTAGAACCTACAACTATGGAGGTCGACTAGGTCGGACTAGGCCTTGCATGTAGGTACGGGTGTGGCTATGATAGCACGAGACACATTTATCATGGAGGTAGGCACACGATGATGGTGTGGCCTCCATAGAAAAAGCTCCATGTACGGGGGTAGGCGAGATAACATGCGGTGGGGACGAGGTGGTCGTCGGCAACCAACCCATCGGGAAAGAGGCAAAGGGATAAAGGTTAACGATGGTAGTTCGTTGCAAGTTTTTCTTAACCCTTGTCTTGTTTAGGGGTACTGCCATTCTTGTCATTTTTGTGCGGATTACTATTTTACCTATAAACGACATTTAAACTACCTCCCTTAGAAGGTGCCCGAGTTTTCGTCTTGGGTCTCCCAGAGATTGGGTTTATAGGGCGATGTCGTTAGGCGAAGTGAGGACGCCATGGTCAACAACTTGGAAAATGTGGAGGTGGATCCCGAGCCTGGAGACATGCGGCCATGTGGGGGATGGACATAACGGATCAGAAAATTTTGGAGTTTATTGGCCTAGCTTGGATAAACTCCCTACATGCCCGAAGGTTCGAGAGGGCTGGTTTGGGGGGCGGGGACGAGAATGGCCGGCTAGAAGTGAAGAGAATATTTGTGAGAGGGCGGCAAGGAGGGAGAAGTAGTTGATAATTGATTCGGTGAAATTTTAGGTTGCTCCCTATAGGGTTTAAGGACCCACCCTTGGAAAATAGGGGTGTCCTACGAAACCACGATTTGCGTCGATATTTCATTAGAACATGAGGCTTGGAAGACATCATTTTCAGCTACACCAACGAGAATCCTTTTACGGGAAAGCTCACGATGTTATACTTTTACGGATAGAGAAGCTTTGGTACGACATTGCACGAAATGGTGGGAGAAACGACCAAGACCGATTCAATTCCTTGTTCCACCCTGGTGAAAGGGGAGAGACGTCTCCAAAAATATCTTCAGGGGACAGGACGTGGAAACATTTTCGAGGCCATCGCAGAAGGTAGAGCGACGAAGCCTCCAGGCACATTCTTGTAGAAATTTGAATAATAGATCACTTATTCACCAAGATTATCCTGATTACACACTATTTGAGCTTCATGCATAATACATAACCTCTTCTACCATTGATCATCAATTTGCGGAATTAAAAGCAATCGCATGCGCACATAAAAACATTAATCAATCACACATATAAACACAGTATGTAATGGGGAAAGCATACAGCTAAAAACCCCCAACTATCTGTATATTATAATGATAGAGAAAATGTAACAATACATATCACAAACTCCTCACAAGCTCTCAACACTATCTCCAATTGTTACACACAAACTAGCTCAGATCTGAACAAGTCACAGGTTCAAATCTCCTCCACTATTTTCCTGCCTCTACTACGCAATCCAAGATGAATAATGATGAGATCCAAGTTCGAATCCCACTGGCTTGTACTGCACAATTCTCATTGGAAATCTCAATCAATGTGTGTGCAAATCTCATGCACATCTATAGTCACAACTGATAGTAGACTCACCCTTTCACCCACCTCTAACACTTGTCTCCACTGAACTGTCCATGCACTGAGTTAACTGATGTGTTCTTTAGTTGATTTACGAGTTAATAATTAGTGAATTAATTAATAATTAATTCACACCACTCATCACTAGTGTATTTATCAGTTAGACTAAATACAACTAGTTCAACTAAGTTAAACTGAACACAACTCCATCAAATGTCTCATCAACTCCACCAAACTCTGCCACATGAGTTCTAACTAAAGTCAACCATGCAATAGCTCAACTAAACCCTAGGAATAGCATAATTCCTTCTGTCAGCTGCATGTGCCACATCTGTAGCTCGAACTGAAGTGCTCCAAGAGGATAAGATAATGTTTATAGTCCAAATATTATTAAGAGCTAATAATATTCGACTGATCTATTTTTAGACTGGCAGTCTAAAAATAGACTCCGCCCAGTATGTCTAAAAATAGAATTCCATCTATTTTTCCAACTTGACCATCCCTCCACAAATAGCATCCTGCAACTCATAGAATCATGATCGACATGTCTAAAAATAGACATAGTCTAAAAAATAGACTTTGTGCCAAAAATAGCCTGCGGGCCCACTTAATGAAGGCGACTTCTTTCCACTAAGCTCCATCATCTTGTTGCATTCTCAACACTCCCTCTAAACAAGACATGGATTATCTGCAACCCCTATCCTACCTCTGTGGTATTCGAATTTGCTCCTGGTGAGCACCTTCGTCAAGATATCAGCGTCCTGATCCTCCGTGGGAATGTATGAAAGTAACATGATTCTCCGCTGCACACAATCTCTGATATGATGATACCGGATGTCAATGTGTTTGGATCTATCATGAAATACTGGATTAGCCGAGAGTTTAATGCAACTCTGGTTATCACAATAAATCACAATAGGCTCCAAGCGTGAACCGAACAACCCGACCAGGATCTTCCTCATCCATATAGCCTCGCATGCAGCCAAGCTTGCTGCCATGTACTCGGCCTCTGCTGAACTGAGTGTCACGGATCTCTGCTTCCTGTTGTACCAAGAAAATGCTGTCGACCTGATACTGAAAATCCCTCCAGATGTGCTCTTTCTGTCTGTTGGGCTTCCTGCCCAATCTGCATCCGTGAAGCCACATAGCCTCACCTCATCCTCCTATCTGTACCACAATCCATATCCCGATGTGCCTCTAAGATAACGCAATACATGCTTGATTGCCTTCTAGAAGAGCTTGGTTGGCTTAACCATAGCTTGCGAAAGCTGGTTAACAGCATAGCATATATCAGGTCGTGTATTGACCAGATACATAAGCGACCCCACCAACTGTCGATAAACAATGGCATCCACTACCTCTGCTGAAGTAGCATCCTCCTTCCTCCAACCTCCAGGAAGAGGAGTATCAACAGGCTTGCAGCCATTCATGTTGAACTTCTCCAGTATCTCCCGGGCATACTTACCCTGAGAAACAAATAGTCCATCACTGCGCTGCCAAATTTCCAATCCCAGGAAATAATGAAGGAGGCCCAAGTCCTTCATCTCAAACTCTCTAGCAAGATCCTCCTTGCATGAAAGTATCAACAGCTCATCACCCGTCAAAATAAAATCATCTACATAAAGTACAATGATCAGCAACTTACCCTCCACCACAATCTGGTATAGGTTCGGATCCGCCTCACTCTTGGAGAATCCAAGTCCAGTGAAATAATTGTCTATCCATGTGTACCAAGCACGAGGTGCTTGTTTCAACCCATACAGTGCTCTCTTGAGCCTGCACACATGCGACTCGCTGCTGAAGATCTCGAAACCTTTGGGCTGCTCTATGTACACCTCCTCCTCAATGACTCCATTGAGGAACGCAGTCTTCACATCCATCTGATGAATGTGCCACCCCATCTGCGCTGAGAGAGCTAGGATTGTCCGTATGGAAGAATACCTTGCGACAGGTGCAAAGGTCTCCTCATAATCGATCCCCTCTATCTGTGAGAAGCCTCGGGCAACAAATCTTGCCTTGTACTTCTCCACACTCCCGTCAGCTGCCTGCTTCACTTTGTAGATCCATATCGAACCCACCACTGATTTCCCTTCCGGTCTCGGGACAATCTCCCATGCACTGTTTCTGACAATCGAATCATACTCTTCCACCATGGCATCTACCCATGCGGGATCCTCCACAGCTTCCTCGAAAGAGGATGGCTCTGTCACGATACACTTGCTCATAAGAGCCATGTATCCAGTATACCGGTCAGGTGACTGTCTCTGTCTGCGCTGTGATGTAGGTGCTCCTACAACCTTCTTTGCATCTTGAGCCAGTCGCTCAGCTTCTGTAGTGCGCTTCCGCCCTCTGATGGTTGGCGCTGCTTGAGTGGTCTCTTCCACTCCATGAACCTCATCTTGTGGCTGATCCACATCCTGAGACTCATCCTTAGGAACTAATAGCTCCTCATCTGCATGCTAGTGTGGCTCCCTCTCAAGCGAACACTTCATGGCTTTCTCCTCCTGAAATTTGATATCCCGTCGCACAACAGTCTTGCGACTGTCTGGAAAATACACACGATAGTTGTGGGGCGTATCAGTGTACCCCACAAATATCCCAACCTCTGCGGTTGGCTCCAGCTTCTTCCTGGCATCCTTCGTCACATGAATGTAAACAGGTGAACCAAAAATCCTCAAATGGAAAATATCAGGCCTCTTACCAGAAAACGCCTCCTCGGGTGTACTCATGCCAAGTATCCTGTGAGGACAACGGTTCTGCACATATACTGCAGTATTGCATGCCTCCACCCACAAGTGAATGGGTAGGCCCTGATCATGCAACATCGCCCGTGCAGCACCCATAATCATTTTGTTCTTCCGCTCAGCAACCCCATTCTGCTATGGGTTATGAGGTGCTATGAGCTCTCTTCGAATTCCTTTTGTGCTGCAAAAGTCCTTGAATTTTCTAGAGATGAATTCACCACCATTGTCGCTCCTAAGAGCCTTCACCTGCTTCCCCGATTCTTTCTCAACCAGTGCCTTGAACTCACAAAACTTTGAGTATGTCTCGCTCTTCTTCTGCATGAAGAAGATCCAGCACTTCCGAGAATAATCATCAACAAAGATCACATAGTACCTGTGCTTTGTTGTCGAAGCTACTGAGAAAGGTCCACACACGTCTGTGTGAATTCTCTCAAGGATCATCGTGGCACGACTATCCTTCTCGTGAAAGGTGGCTTTCACAAATTTTCCCAAGGTACACCCCTTGCACTAATCTGACTGTGCAAGAGTACCCTTAGGAAGCCCAGTAGAAATCTGGTGCAGTATCTTCAAAGCTCCATGGTGAAGGTGGCCCAATCTCCGGTGCCACAACTCGCCATCATCCCGGCTCACCACTCCTTCTGCCTTGCATGCCATTGTTGCGCAACCATCTACCTGCAATTGATAAAGGTTCTTAACTCGAACCCCTATCCTCCGGGTCTCACCAGTTGCCTTACTGCGCAAGAAAGCCTTTCCCTCGCTAAAGACAACATCATATCCCTTGTCTTCTAACATCGCCACAGAGATAAGATTCTTCTTCAATCTTGGAACATGCATCACTTCCTTCAATATGAAGTGTTTACCAGACTCCCTCTCAAAGGAAATGGTACCGATACCGGTCGCACTGTATCTACCATCATCGCCCATCTCGATGTGCACTCCAAGATCTTTCTCATCCAGATCAGTAAACAAATCTCAATCTCTTGTCATGTGAAAAGACGCACCACTGTCAAGAAACCACACTGAACCCATCACACTTGAGACCAAGCATGCGATCAGCGAAAAATCCAGCTCAAACTACGAGGCTAAGGCCTCTCCAGCTGCAGATCCAGCAGCCTGCTTATTTTTCTTCTTATGTGGACAAGTAGTGGCGAAATGTCCGTGTTGGTGACAGTGAAAGCACTTCACCATGGACATGTCCTGCTTCTTGCCTTTCGCACCGGATTGAGAAGCATGATTCTTGTTCTTCCCCTTCTTTTCTTTGGCAGCCAAAGTGCAATTTTCTTCATCAGAGTTCTTTGATGAAGATCCGTCCCTGGTACTTCGCCTTATCTCCTCTTGCACAAGATCCGACCAAAGTCGCTCCCATCCTGGCAATTTCTCCCGACCATTGGCAGAGTCCTGATAGGAATGCCAACTCTTCGGAAGCCCAAGGAGAGCCAAGCTCACCAATTCCTCATCATCAACAGTCACCCCCACACTTCCCAGCTCATCCCTGCATTGGATGAACTTCATGACGTACTTGGGCATACTGTCTCCTTTCTCCATCTTTATGTTCCTGAGTTTATCCTTGAGCGCCAACTTCCTCTGGTCGCTCTTGCTTTGGAATAAATCTGTCAAGGCTTTCCACATCAAAAATGGAGAAGCCTTCCCATGCAGGCTGGACACAATGTGATCCTTCACGCCCTCCAACAGAATCCTTCGACATTTTGCTGTCTTCTTTTGCCATGCCTCCAGAACAGCAGCATCGCCAAAAGTAGGCTTTGGGACTTCAGATTCTATGAAATCCTTCAACCCATTGTCATCTAACACTGCCTCCATCCTGTCTCTCCATGCAATATAATTCGAGCATTTGACTCTGACTCTTTTGACAGTTGAAGAAAAGACATTACAACTGCATTTACCAAGAGAAACTACTTAGCTGCATTCAATTCACTTCCTAGAAACTCTGGCATTTTCCTCTTTAGTACGATTGAGTTTGTGAAGAAAAAGTTATTCTATCTGAATCGGCAATGAGAATTCTTGGATGTCTCACCTTTCAAATAAAGGATGAATCGAGCTACACGGCCGGCACTACGGAATACGCCTCAAGAAATAAAATGTAATCTTGTAGTAGATCGATGATCAAATTTGTTAGAATACCATGTAGAAATTTGAATAATAGATCCTTATTCTAGAGATTATCTGATTACACACTATTTGAGCTTCATGCATAATACATAACCTCTTCTACCATTGATCATCAATTTGCGGAATTAAAAGCAATCGCATGCGCATATGCGCATAAAAACATTAATCAATCACACATATAAACACGGTATGTAATGGGAAGCATCGGCTGAAAACCCCCAAATATCTATATATTATAATGAAAGAGAACATGTAACAATACATAGCACAATACTCCTCACAAGTACTCAGTACTATCTCCAATAGTTACACACAAACTAGCTCAGATCTGAACAAGTCACGGGTTCAAATCTCCTCCACTGTTTGCCTGCCTCTACTGCGCAATCCAAGATGAGAATGAATGAGATCCAAGTTCTAATCCCCTTGGCTTGTACTGCGCAATCCTCATTGGAAATCTCAATCAATGTGTGTGCAAATCTCATGCACATCTATAGTCACAACTGATAGTAGACTCACCCTTTCACCCACCTCTAACACTTGTCTCCACTGAACTGTCCATGCACTGAGTTAACTGATGTGTTCTTTAGTTGATTTATGAGTTAATAATTAATGAATTAATTAATGATTAATTCACACCACTCAACACTAGTGTATTAATCAGTTTGACTAAATACAACTAGTTCAACTAAGTTAAACCGAACACAACTCCATCAACTGTCTCATCAACTCCACCAAAATCTGCCACATGAGTTCTAATTGAAGTCAACCATGCAATAGCTCAACTAAACCCTAGGAATAGCGTAATTCCTTCTGTTAGCTACATGTGCCACATCCGTAGCTCAAACTGAAGTGCTCCAAGAGGATAAGATAATGTTTATAGTCCAAATATTATTAAGAGATAATAATATTCGACTGATCTATTTTTAGAATGGCAATCTAAAAATAGATTCCGCCCAGTATGTCTAAAAATAGAAGTCCATATATTTTTCCAACTTGACCATCCCTCCACAAATAGCATCCTGCAACTCATAGAATCATGATCGACATGTCTAAAAATAGACATAGTCTAAAAATAGACTTTGCGCCAAAAATAGCCTGTGAGCCCACTTAGTGAAGGCGACTTCTTTCCACTAAGCTCCATCATCTTGTTGCATTCTAAAAAATTCTAGGGTGAATGGCCGAGTGTATAAGGAACAAGTAAGGTTTTGAGCTAAGGGAAATATTCCCATCTAGTTTTCTTGGTCGGATCTTGTGATCAGCAGGAAGGACTTTTGGCTGAAAGCCTTCCTCAACTTGTTGCAAAGTCGGGGGCCCTGAATCCAAGGAGGAGCTACAACTAGATATATGGGCTATTGAGGGTATCTCTCATCCCCATTATGACCCCATACCATCAGACAGTGCAGGGGAATCGGATAGCTCACGCAACACAAGGAAGAAAGTAAAAGGAGTCCATAGGAAAGACAAAATAACAAGCCTGATCCTGGGCATAGAAATTACTGTAGACGATGCTACGAAGCCAGCGGAATTGACTTTGGTGGGAAGAGCCAATGGGAAAAATCTCTCTACAAGTTGCATCTCCAAATGGGCCTATAAAGCTTGGGCATTGGCACCAGACACTCGCTTTGAGGTGGTCAACCTTACAAATGGGTGGTTCATGGTAAATTTTAAAACAAAGGAAATAACTAACTGGGTTCTTGAGTAGAACTGGGGCTTCGGTCACACTCCCATTTTTTTCAAGCCCTAGAACCCCCTATTTTATGTGCAGAGGGAGAAGGTGATGGAACTCCCCATCTGGGTGAGACTTCCTAGTCTACCCCATCATCTATGGATGAAGAATGTATCAGAGATATTGGAAATGTGTTGGGGGCCTTTCTGGAGGCCGACATGTTCTTCAAGCAGACAGGGGAATATGGAGTTTCCATAATTCTGGTTAGGCTTAACCCACATGAAGTTTTATTCGGACCCATACAGCTCCATTACAGGAACTGGTCCTTCATCCAAGCCCTAGATTATGATTAGTTGCCCTTCTGGTGCCATAGATGTCATATTTTTGGTCATATGGCAAAGGATTTCCCTCTTTCCATTCGCAAAAGGTCAAATAAAAAGAAAATTAAAGGAAAATGATCTTCTGAAGTAGAGGGGAATTTTATGAGGGAGAAACCGGCTTAGGCGATGGAGGGAAGGACAGAGGAGAAGCCCCTTTCTTAAATACAAGAGGATGATCATCAGCTGATGCAACAAGAGACATGGAACTTCACGAAGCTATATATGGAGGTGGAACCAGGATAGGCCCAGCCCTAGGCTGCCACAGATACCATGCCAGTCGAAGGACCTGAGGGTACCTCTTCTAATATCCCTCCCTCATTTTTCATTTTTTTTTATGAGATTTTATCTATGGATTCAGGGCTTGGTCCCTCCAGGTCTTCACATAATGTGCTTTCACAATTTGTTGAGCCCTGCTCCACTATATCTATGGACACCATTATTACCTCCATCCCTAGCTTGAGCGTTATTTCTTCCTCGGGCTCACTTTTGGTACCCCTTCCCCCCTCCATTGTAAGTGAGTGCATTCCTTACAATCTTAGGCCTAGAGATAGAAAGGAAACTTTTTTGGAGGTGTTTGGGGGTCTGGGAATTTTGGGTGATCCTCCTCTTGGCCCTAAACAAAGGGGGAGAAAATCTAACCTTTTAGAAGCCCATCTGAGAGCCAGGTTGGACATAGCTGATGGAAAACAAAAAATTATAACAGGGTATCTTAGAGCAATGCAAACCTCGGGCCTAGTTTCCAAATAATTTTTCAGCCCTTCAGTTGTCAAGGGTTGGCTAGTAAACCCAAAAAACTAGCTCTTAAGGCTATGTTCGATAAACATAGTCTCGACATCATTATGCTTTAGGAAACTTTGGGAGCCAGGGAAGATATACAAAAATCCTTGCAGATATTATGTTGAGGTTGGTCTTTCTTTTGCCTTGATGCAAAAGGGAGATCTGGGGGAATTGCCATTGGCTTTAGGACTGGAAAATTGAAACTAATTAACTCTTAGGGCCCCGACCTGGTGCTAGCTATAGAGGTTTTATCCCCTAACCTCAGTCAGAACTTTCTTCTTCTCAATATTTATGGCCCTTATCAGGACCGAGATTCTTTCTGGAATTCCCTCTCAACCAAATCATTCGTGAAGAGCCCCAACCTCATTATTGGAGGGGACCTAAATTTCTCTATTGGCCAGTCAGAATCCTGGGGTCCAAATGCTAGGCTCGACCCTCTGTCAAATTTCTTCTCCTCCTGGTTCAGTGGAGCCAACCTACTGGACTTAAATCCCATCAAAATGAAACCAACTTGTTGAAACATGAGAACAGGGGCAGATAGGGTTGCCAAGAAACTAGATCATTTTTTTTATCAAAGAAGACCTTATGGATAGAGTCTTGATGCCTCGTCAATGGATTGGGGAAGGGGGGCATAAGATCATCATCCCATTATTATTGAACTCAAAGGGAGGACTAATAAACCAAGCTCTCCTTTCAAATTCAATCCAGGATGGCTCTTGGAGGATTCCTACAACACCCTTTTCAAAGATATCTGGTCCCCCCATGTCTCTGAAGGAAAACTCAATGTTACTATATCCTTCTTGATTAATCTCAAAATAATGAAGAAGGCCACTTTAGATGGGGCAAAAAAAAGAAAATAGAAGAGGAAGCTCGATTATCGTGTATAGGGAAGGAATTGGAAAGGTTGGAAGGACCAGAAGAAGACGGATATGAGACTTTGGAGAAAAGAGAGGTTATAAAGGGTGTAGAAGCAGAGAAAAAGAAAATTCTTTTAATTAGGGAGGAAGAATGGAGACAAAAAATTAGGGCTATCTGGTTGTCTGTGGGGGATGAAAATACAAATTTCTTTCACAACTATGCAAAGGGTCGGAAAATCACAAATACTATTTGGGAAATGAAATCAAAGGACGACAGTATAGTCCACTCTTTTGAGGGACTTGCCTTGATGGGGAAGACTCACTTCAGGAATATTTACAAGGCCCTCGGAGATATTTCTATTGCAGAAGTTGTCAAAGTGCCACATCTCTTCCCTGGGTACATAGATGAAGAGAGCCATGAAAATATTTCCAGTCAGGTCACTAAAGAAGAACTCAAGGGAATCTTAAAGGCCATGCAGAGGAACAAAAGCCCAGGGCTAGATGGGTGGACCATTGAATTTTATCAACATTTTTTTGAGACAATTGTGGATGATCTGACTGCAGTGGTAGAAACCTCGAGAGTCAATGGAGCCATCCCGGAGTCTTTGAACTCAACTTTCATCTCCCTCATCCTGAAGCTAAATTCTCTGGCTTATTTTGATGGTTTCCATACTATAGCCCTATGCAATTTTCTTTACAAAATCATTGCCAAGGTCATCACTGAAAGACTCAAACCAATCTTATCAAAGCATATTTCTAAGGAACAATTTTGGTTCCTAGAAGGGAGGCAGATCCATGAAGCCATCGGAGTGGCCCAATAAGTTTTACACAATATGAAAAGATTCAAATGGAAAGGGCTGATCATAAAAATTGATCTTTTTAAGGCATATGACAAAATTGGCTGGATGTATATCAGAATCTTTCTCACCCACCTTGATTTTCACTATGACTTCATTCACTGGGTGATGGGGTGCATAACTGATATTAGCTTCATTGTGCTAATAAATGGAGTTTCCTCCTCCTTTTTCAAGAATGAAAGAGGCCTTCATCAAGGATGTCCCCTGTCTCCTCTCCTCTTTTTAATATCCCAAAAAAGGGAAAATCTACACTATTGGGAATATCTTAAGATATTCTAAATGTGGAGCAACAACAATATGTAAACACACCAATGGAGTAGTAGTGATACATTAACACCAAGAATGTTGGAAGATCCACATAACCATCATATTAGATTATAGCAGCAACAATTTATACAAGATCCTGAGGAAATGATCTCTCAAGCTAGGCAATGTAGCCTCAATAGAACATATACATGACAAATGGAAAAATACTGCTACATGAAGGAAGCCATGGCTATGAATGCGCAGTATATAAAGAGTAACAAATGCAAACTGATTTCAATACATGAATATAGAAATGTATAGCTCAAACATATATGGGGGAGCAAGAACTCAACCCCTGGAAACAACAATACACAATCCTTGGAAGGATTGGCTGAAATATACACAAAATGGAAAATCTGCAGAAATGCTGGAGTTGCAAGGTAGCAGCTGCAACTCAGAAAATGGAAATGGATGAAGATAGCTGAAGATGCTGCATATGATAGTTGAATCTCATCCAATGGATCTCTCAGGTGAAAGGCTGATCCAATCCCTGAAGATCTCACCCTCCAAAATAGTGGAGCAATTCCCCACTAAAATTGCACTCAGAAATAACGCAGTATAGAGAATGGACTACGCTATTGGTGATGGGAATTGCTTGGCCTGATGTCAAATATCTGAAATAGGCTTTGGAATATCCCTCACTAACCTCCTAGAGGAATATAAACTCCCTCGTCTGAAAGATGAGCCAAGGAAATGGTGTTGTGGGATCCTCCACTACAACACCCTGTAACACGACTTAGCTCTAAACAGAAACTGCACTGTAGCTGAAGGAGGATGTTTTGGCCTTGAGCCAGGATGTGGAGAAATGAAGTGCAATACTTCAAGAGGCCTCTCAAGAAGGAGAAGGAATCCTAAATAGGAATCCCTCATGCTAAACAACACTGCAACTCAGCTAAACAGCTGGAGACTGCAAATAGTCTAAACATACAAGAAATCTATAATCATATGCATGAGAAACAATGGCTGCCTTGCCCTCCTTTTAAAAAAATGAGATCTCCCTCTCCATGGGTTCCAATCTTTATGGTTTCCTCCATCAAGGAAAATTCCCTCCTCTTTCACTACGTTGTCCCACAAGATGCTCTCCACCTCCTACCTCTGCGTTGTTTGACTTGGTCAAACTTGACCTTGTCTTCTTGCAAATGTCCTCTTTCACACATGAGGGCATGAAATCCAAATCCACTAATGATCCCCTTTCATACTAAGAGGGATTTTATCCATATTTTATTTTGTATGGGCCTCCTCACCCAATTATTCAACTCCTAAGTGAAATCAGCAAAATTTAATATTCCAATTTGCTGCATGCAAATTTTCGAGTATTATAGTCCTCCCCTCCCAAATGTTGCTTGTCCTTAAGAAAATGCAAGGATAGGACTAAGAAGTTTCCTCTGAAGTCATGGAGACTGGAAATTATTGGGAAAATATCTTCCCCAAGTGGATCCTCCATCCCAAGCAATCATCCATACAAAATGAGTTACCTCCCAACATGGCAACTCCTGAAAATGTCCTTCCACCTTGAGCTCTGAAAGTGAAGGTGGGCTAAAAATATGAATATGGTAAGAATCATAGCCTACACCACACTTTCCTTCTCTCCACTCATGATGAGTGCAAAGTATGTGTTGATCTTGGGTTGCAAAAGTATTGCCCTCAAGTGGAAAAATGAAGAACAATCCTCCAAAGATTTCTCCTCCAACATTGAAGAATAAGATGGCCCAAAATATTTCATCCATGATGAATAGGACATGATCATCATAGAACATCCTAATGATAAGTTTGCTAAAGGTTTTACATGATGATACACGATACAAACAATGTCTTAAAAGGACACAGCACAGTCTCATCCACTGCAACTTCAAAAAATAGTGTGGCAAGTAACATACAAGAATCATCACATCTACTAATGAGTAGTAAATGGTTGAATGTGTCATCAATACATGATCAAATACTTGCCCATGGTTATACAATGGATGGCTATCAAACTCATGGCTCACCCCAAAAGAGAACAAATGTGTGGTTGTGGTGGCCATATCTCCTCCCATGCTCCCATTAGAACATGTAGTGCAAAAAATGTGGGAATTCTCTCCCCTCAAGGACACATCCAACTCATGTGTCAATCTCCCAATCATGCTCTCAAAAAGAATAGAAATAATATCAGAAAATGAAGACATGATCATTACAATAATGAAGGAAATACTGATGGCTTCATGTGGTGCTTGAAGATACCAACAGTCTCCTAAGTATGTACAGCGCAATTTTACAAATTGCTGCTTCAGAAAAGTACAAGGAAAAATGTTTATTTTTACATGGTCAATCATGCATGTATTCATATGGAAAAATTTTGTGTGCAACAACTAAACATACATGTGATGATAAAACATTTTCCCAAGGCCACATAAAAGATGGTTGCCTCCATCATATAGGTTGACCCAACATCGATCATGGAGCAATGTGAAAAGCTTGCCCTCTTGTGGAGCAATGCACTGCATAGTAATGGTAAGAGTATGAAAATTAATAAATGTAAAAACAGACTTCTTACCATATGTCCGAAGTAATATGGTACATGGATCCATGAGTGAGTCTTCCATAGTGTTTTGGCATGCTATGAAGAAGAATGAACCATGTGCTGCAGGAAAATCATCCTTCTCATGCTTGGAAATCCAAGTCAAGAAGAATCTGTCATAGTGATAGATGTCTCTATCCACTACTCTATCATTGTCACCTCCTCCTTGTTCACCAAGTGCATCCAATGTGAAGTGATCCTAGGGACACTCCATCCATAATTCCCTGCTCCAACGTGACAACGCTATGAGCTCATGCAAATAGGCTCCTGTTAATACAAAGCTCTGTTCTCTGACATGCTCCTTGTCAAAGACACCTCTAGTAATGCTGCTGAAAATATGGAATACCTCCCAAGATGGAAGTGCTTCCAAATCATCCAAGGCCAAGGAGTAGCCCCTTTGCACCATGAGAGTGCCCTCTTTTACTCCTGCAACATCACACAACATGTGAGAGCAAATCTACCCTTGCTCTCTCAAGTGCAACTCAAGAAACAAAAGTGCTTGTTGCCTCCTTATGCTCCCATCATACAACTCAAGTGATAAGGACACAATTAATGTCACATCAACATCATGCATCCATACTCCATGCTGCCCAATGATGTAAGCATCCTGCCACCTCTCCTCCATCATCCCCATCCTCTTTGAAAAAGGATATGCCAAGTGATGGACAAACTCCTTCAAGAGGAGAGAGTGCAGCCAAGCCTCCTGTTGCCCGGTATCATAAATTTTCAAGTAGCTCACCAGCTTCTTGCTCACCATCCACATCAAATCAACCAATTTTGGGTGTCTCCTTCCATCCTTCATCTTGGTACTCCTCCCATGAGGGCTACCATCATCCCAAATCAGATTTCTGCACTAAATGGGATTTTGAAATGTAATCTTCCCAAGGATCAATTTGATCCCATAAGGACCCAAATAGGTGGTAGGAAAAAACCTCCCATAATGATGTGTATGGCTCAAGATGTGTCTAATACAATCATGAGAGATGTTATCCATCCGAAGATGTCCTCCATCATCTATCTTCTCCTTCTTGAATCCGTGAGGATCCAAGTGTGAGAAGGGAAGAACCTCCTCAAACTGTTGAAGAATCTTGCACTCCATGATGTGTGGGAGTGCACCTCCACTGAAATATCTCCGTGAGATCTCCAACTCATGCATGGCCTTCCAAAACCAAAGAGGCCTTGGATCTGTTTCCAGTAGAAGTCTCTCTTTGAGTTGTGGCATGCTCATTGAGAGAGTGTCATCTAGAGAGGAGAAAGAGTTTCTGATCTCCAGATGTCTACTCCTTCTCACTACTTCCTTCATGGTTTCCTAAATGAAGTTTCCCTTTGAGTGCTCAAATGATGAATGGTTCCTCTTTTTTCCATCACTTCTCTTGTGCAGCGCAATGCTATTCTGCTTCTCTAGATCAACTACATGCAATGATGTAGACCCATTCATAGTGTTTGCTGAAATGACAAGAGATGGACTTTTAAGCATACCTTGGTGAAATTTGGAAGCTCCTTGCAAGGCTGTAAGAGTTTCCTCCTCATATGTGTTGGCTTCCCAAACTGTTGAAGATGAAGGCTACTCCTCCATGGTCTCAATAGCGCTGGTACATGCCTCTTCAACTGGTGGTGAGGGCTTCTCCTCCTCTTTGTCAAATTTCTTGATCAATCTTTGAGAAAACTCAACAAGTTCAGAAACCCTTGCATGGCTTAAATGGCTGATCCACCAAATATTTGCTTCACCTTCAAGGTGCAATGTTGCAATTTCTACAACCTCTCTATCTACTATAGGATGTAGTAGGAAGAAAGCCTCTAGCTTCTTCACCCAAACCTCTGCTGCACATGTGAGTGATCCATCAAATGTGGACAATAGAAATCTATTGCCTCTCATCATCCCATAGCTGTGGGGTCTTCTCTCTTCTTCTAGCTGATTAAATTGTGGTAAAGCTAGAGTCTCCTTGAAGGCTCTAGGTTTATCTCAGTATTCAGAAAAGTACTTACTTATAATTTCAAATTCCAAGTGTTCTTCATGCTCCATGCCTTCTTCTCTGTGAGAATAGGAAGTGCATGGTCCTTCCTCTTCTCCTTCTTCCATCTTCTTGACCTCCTTGGAGAGGTCCTTCCTGGATCTGAAAACTGATGAGAGAAAGCTCATCTTCTTCATCATCTTGATCTCTTTGGTATTATTATGGTTTAAACTCACAGGTTGAGCCAAAGATCATGCTTTGATACCACTGTAATATCCCAAAATAGGGAAAATCTACACTATTGGGAATATATTATGATATTCTAAATGTGGAGCAACAGTAATATGTAAACACACCAATGGAGTAGCAATGATACATTAACAACAAGAATTCTAGAAGATCCACATAACCATCAAATTAGATTATCTCTTGAGGAAATGATCCCTTAAGCTAGGAAATTCAACCTTAATAGAACATATACATGACAAATGGAAAAATACTGCTACATGAAGGAAGCCATGGCTATGATTGCACAATATATAAAGAGTAACTGCTACAAACTGATTTCAATACATGAATATAGAAATGTATATCTCAAAAATAGACGGGGGAGAAAGATCTCAACCCTTGGAAACAACAATACACAATCCTCGGAAGGATTGGTTGAAATATACACAAAATGGCAAATTTGCAGAAATGTCGGAGTTGCAGGGTAGCAGCTGCAACTAAGAAACTATAAATGTATGAAGATAGCTGAAGATGCTGCATATTTTAGCTGAATCTCATCCAATGGATCTCTCAGGTGAAAGGCTAATCCAATCCCTAAAGATGTCACCCTCCAAAATAGTGGAGCAAGTCCCCACTACAATTGCACTGAGAAATAACACAGTCTAGAGAAGGGATTGCATTGTTGGTGATGGGAAGTGCTTGACCTGATGCCAAAGATATGCAATAGGCTCTGGAATATCCCTCATTAACCTCCCAGAGGAATAGAAACTCCCTCCTTTGAAAGATGAGCCAAGGAAATGGTGTTGTGGGATCCTCCACTGCAACACCCTGCAACACAACTCAGCTCTAAACAGAAAATGCACTATAGCTGAAGGAGGATGCTTTGGCCTTGAGCTGGGATGTGGAGAAATGAAGTGAAATCCCTCAAGATGCCTCTCAATAATGAGAAGGAATCCTAAACAGGAATCCCTCGTGCTAAACAACATTGCAACTCAGCTAAATAGTCAGAGACTGCAAATAGTCTAAACAGACAAGAAATCTATAATCATATGCACGAGAAACAATGGCTGTCTTTCCCTCCTTTAAAAAAAATTAGAGTTCCCTCTCCATGGGTCCCACTCTTTAGGGTTTCCTCCATCAAGGAAACTTCCCTCCTCTTTCACTGTGTTGTCCCACAAGATGCTCTTCACCTCCTACCTCTACATTGTTTGACTTGGTCAAACTTGACCTTGTCTTCTTGCAAATGTCCTCTTTCTCACATGAGGGTGTGAAATCCAACTCCACTAATGATACCCTTTCATACTAAGAGGGATTTTATCCATATTTTATTGTGTATGGACCTCCTCACCCAATTATTCAACTCCTACGTGAAATCAACAAAATTTAATATTCCAATTTGCTGCATGCAAATTTTGGAATATTACACTCTTTTTGTTCGTGTTAGGTCCCTATATTACTAGTATAGTCCCTTATTGTCATTAGTGTAACCTACTTATTGTTATTGTTGTGCCCCTGTAACCCCCATATTTTTATTATTGTGCCCTTAAATTATTATTGTTAGGTCAGCTAGGATTACATTGTGGCCCCATGGACTCCTATATATAGAAAGGAGGTTTTTTCATTTGTATCATCCAAGAATTGTTCATTTATGTAATGTATTAGAGGTTTTCCCCTCTACGTGGCTTATTTATAAGCCATTTATCTCTCTTTTCTTCTATTTTTGGAGCTAGTTTCACAACATTTGGTATCAGAGCTTTGGATTCTAGGGTTTCGCTACTCTAAACAGGTCATCATGAAATTTTAATTATAATGTTTTTTCTATGAAGGTTCAGAAGCTAAAATTTTAGGGTGCAAAGTGGAAATCCTGAGGAACATCGTCACAAACTTTTAGAGCTTGGTTCACAATATGTTCGGTGACCTAATTTCATCTCAAAAAGGTGATTGTGGGAAAATATTCATAACTCTCTCTCTGAGCATCGGATTGGAATGATCTAAAAATTGGCCGAATGTACATGGACTATATTTCTTGTTTATAAATTTCAGAGTTGAAGGAGGAAAAAGTGACACATGGCAAGTCGTACAAGTTTGCTCTGCTGAACCAGTCCATAATTAGGTCATTGTGGGATATTGGACATGAATTTTCCTTGAAGAATCCAAATCAGGTCAGACTTATGGCATTCGAAAGAGGATTCAAAGGACTATTGTAGGGTTAAATTTCAGATATTGAAGATCCGAAATCACAGAGATAATTCAGTTTCAATATCGAACTCCTCAAAAGCAAGAAAAAGGTGTGTATTTTTTTTCCGAATTGCATAAGGCTTGTGCAAAAAATTAGTTTGAAGTGATTCCAAGGGCCTATTGAGCATATATTTCAATATTGGGTTCTAAAATGCCTTCTAAAAAGAATTCAACACCCATTAAGCCCTTAGAATACTCTACTATGACTCATGAAGATGAAGAATTGCAACATGATCTATCAAAATTACAAGAGCAAGTGCACCAGATTTTGTTCTTGCAAAGAGCAGCAAAAAATGAAATGGAAGTTTTGAAGAAAGGTGTGGAAGCTAACATGGATGGTGTGGAAGCTAAGATGAATGGCGTGGAAGCTAAGATGGAGGACATGGAAGAAAAAATGAAATATAACATGGAAAACAAGAACAATGATCTAAAAGCAGACTTGGAAGGTTTGACAAAGTTGATACAAGAAATGATTCCTAATGGCGAAAATATAGTAGAGGAAACTCATGATGAGAACAAAATAAATGTTAATTGTGATCTCATAAAATCTAATGTTGGATTGAAGAACCACCATATTACAAAGATGGATATGAGGAAGTTTGATGGCAAGGATCTCGTAACATGGATACTACAAATGGAGAAATATTTTGATCTTAATAATGTGCAAAACACACAAAAGGTACACATTGCAACTTTACATTTAGAACAAAATGCATTTGTATGGCATCGATGGCTTTTCTCCCGTAAAAAAATTGTCACTTGGTCAATTTTGATGGAGGAAATGATAGCACATTATGAGGATACAAAGAGAAACACCTTCTTTAGCCAATTGATAAATCTCAAACAAAAGGGTTTAGAGGCGAAACACATTGAGGACTTCCAAAAATTGAATATAAGGGTAACTGATATTCCAGAGGAACACAGGATTGATGTCTTCATAGGGACATTAAAGGATAACATCCAACATGAAGTTCACCTTTGGGAACCTGATTCATTGGAGAAGCCATTCAGGTTGGCAAGAAAAATTGAATGTAAAATTATGGTGACAAGGAATCCTACTACTTCTATAAAGATGGAAGTTTTGCTACTCCTAGACTTCCACAACCTACAAGGTTGAAACCACAACAATTGGAAGAAAAAAGAGCAAAAGGGCTTTGCTACAGTTGTGATAGCAAATACACTAAAGGTCATAAGTGCGCTAAGAAGAAATTATTTTACATAGATTATGAAGAGGAGGAAGAAAATGAAGAAGAAACTAAGTAGAGGATATACACCAGGAAGAAACCCTAGAAGAAATAGAAATGAGTCTGACCATATCATGTAATACATTGGCAGGAATTACCACTCCTCAAAGTCTCAAGATAGAAGGACATATCAAGAAGAAAAAGGTAATAGTATTGATTGATTTGGGTAGTACCCATAATTTTATTCACTGTAAGGTAGCCAAGTAATTGAATTGTTTCCTATACCCAGCACCAGAATGTCAAGTGATGGTTGAAAATGGAGGAACTATAAATTTCTCTAAAAAAATCCATAATATCAAGCTAGCCATGGGGGAATATGTATTGAATAGTCCAATGCTTTCCATCCCAATGGGAGGTGTTGATGTATTACTAGGAGTACAATGGTTACAATCTTTGGGGATGGTAGCTTTTAATTTTCAAGAAATTTTCTTGAAATTTTTTTCAGAAGGAAAGGAAATCGAATTACGGGGTATCACAGGGAAGCCAGGAAAGATAATAAGCTCTAATTTCATGACAAAGCATCTGAAGAAAGAACAATGGGGCATAATTGCACAATTATGCTCACTAGAAGTTCCAACATCAAAATCATCTATTTCTCCAGATCTCCAAAAAGTCTTGGACAATCATTCCAAGGTGTTTGATACTCCCAAAGGACTCCCACCTATTCGTGATCATGATCATGCTATTCATTTGATTCCAGGAAGTGTTCTTCCAAACATCAGGCCAGACAGATATCCTTATTTCCAAAAGAGAGAAATTGAACGTATGGTTGCAGAAATGTTAGAGGTTGGTATAATTCAACCTAGTCAAAGTTATTTCTCTACTCCAGTAGTATTGGTGCACAAAAAAGATGGATCATGGTGCATGTGTCCGGATTATAGGGAGCTCAATAAGCTCACTATTAAAGATAAATTCCCATTCCTGTGATTGATGAATTATTGGATGAATTACATGGAGAAATTTATATTACCAAGTTGGATCTTCGTTCAGCATATCATCAAATTAGAATGAAGACTAAAGATATTCCAAAAACAACATTTCGAACTCATGAGGGTCATTATGAATTTTTGGTCATGCATTTTGGCCGTACGAATGCACCTTCTATATTTCAAGGGTTGATGAATTCCATTTTCAAACCATTCCTTATAAAATTTGTGCTAGTATTTTTTGATGATATACTAATCTACAGCAAGTCTTGGAAGGATCATGTTCAACATGTTGATAGGGTGCTCAAACTATTGGAGGAGAAACAATTATATGCAAAAACATCCAAATATTTCTTTGGAGTACAAGAGGTGGAATATCTGGGTCATATTGTATCTCATGAGGGTGTTAAGGTAGACCCTAACAAAATTAAAGCCATTAAGGAATGGAAGGTCCCCACAACCATAAAGCAGTTGCACGGATTTCTCGGGTTAACAGGGTATTATCGCAAGTTTGTGAAGAATTATGGGAGAATAGAAGCACCTCTAACAACATTATTAAATAAAGATGCATTTTCATGGACTCCTGAAGCAATTAAGGCCTTTGAACATATTAAAGAGGCAATGTGCCTAGCACCAATCTTAGCTATGCCAGACTTCACAAAAACCTTTATTGTGGAATGTGATGCCTCAGGAAATGGAATTGGTGTTGTTTTAATGCAAGAAGGAAGACCCATTGCTTTTGAAAGTCGTTCAATCAAAGGAAAGTATTTACAAAAGGCTATTTATGAGAAGGAAATGTTGGCAATACTACATGCACTAAAGGAATGGAGACCTTACCTAATGGGAAGACACTTCAAGGTAAAAATTGATCATGATAGTATTAAAAACTTTTTTTAACAAAGACTATCTTCAGAAGAGAAACAAAAATGGGTCACAAAGATGTTGGGTTATTACTTTGAAATCATCTACAAAAAAGGGAAGCTAAATGTTGTTGCAGATGCACTCTTAAGAAAGGATGAATTGGTGTAAGAATTTCTTTGTGCCATTCCAATTATCCAACCAGATTGGATAACTGAAGCAAGGGATGAATGGAAGAAGGACGAAGAAGTGTGGACTCCCATTCAAAATTTGCAGCAAGGTCCTAGTACATCTGATACATTTAGTTGGAAAAATGATTCCTTATGGTACAAATATTGCTTATATATTTGCAAGAATTCTCAACTAAAATAAAATATTCTTTTGGAATTGCACACTTCTCCTTTAGAAGGACACTCAAGATTTTAAAAAACTTACCACTGGGTGAAGAAGGAATTTTTTTAGGATGGCCTTAAATCTGATATTCAAAATTTTGTGGCGAAATGTTTGGTTTTCTAGCAGAATAAAGTTGAGAAAATTAAGACCCCGGGTCTTCTGCAACCTTTATCCATTCCAAGTCAACTTTAGGAGGATATTTCAATGGATTTTATAACAGGTTTACCTAAGTCCAAAGGAAGGAGTGTCATCATGGTGGTAGTTGATAGAATTACCACGTATGCACACTTTTGTGCATTATCTCATCCATTTAAAGCGAGTATACTTGCTACTGCATTTATGGAAACAATTCAAAAGCTACATGGAAACCCGAAGATTATTGTAAGTGACAGAGATCCCATTTTTACAGGAAATTTTTGGACGGAATTATTTTCTTGTTTGGGTACTCAACTAGCTCATAGCTCATCTTATCATCCTCAATCCGATGGTCAAATAGAGATAGTGAATAAATGTTTGGAATTATATCTTTGTTGTTTTGTATTTGATAAGCAAGCACAATGGGTCAAGTGGTTACCTCTCGCTGAATGGTGGTATAACACTTCCTTCCATACTACAACAAAAATGACTCCATTTATGGCACTTTATGGATATCATCCACCATCCATCACATCTTCTTTAAGGGAAATTTCTAGGGTTCAAGCAGTGGAGGATCACATAGAGCATCAACAAGAAGTTCTCCAACTCTTAAAGGATAACCTAAATTTATCACAAAATCGAATGAAATAATAGGCAGATCAACATCGCAATGAGAGAAGTTTTGATGTGGGAGACTAGGTATTTTTATGGCTATACAAAAAAATGTCCCTCAAGCAAGCTAATAAGGATAATAAATTATCGCCAAAGTACTATGGTCCTTACAAGGTTTTGAAAAAGATTGGTACTATGGCAAACAAATTGGAGCTTCTTGATTCTTCGCAAGTGCATCCAGTTTTCCATGTTTCATGCTTAAAAAAGGTTATAGGGGAAAAAATTCCAGTTCAAACAATATTGTCAGAACTTGATGAGGAAGGAAAAACCATATTGAAACCTGAAGCAGTCACAAAAATAAGAACTCGACAACTACGAAATCAATCAATTTCAAAGTATATCATCAAATGGAAGAACTTACCCACTGAAAATTCTACATGGGAGGATGAGAATTTTATACAAAAGCACTCAGAACTACTCAAGCATTGAGGACAACACTTTTTTGAAGGTGAGGAGCATGTTAGGTCCCTATATTACTAGTATAGTCCCTTATTGTTATTAGTGTAACCCCCTTATTGTTATTGTTGTACCCCTGTAACCCCCATATTTTTATTATTGTGTCCTTAAATTATTATTGTTAGGCCAGCTAGGATTACATTGTGGCCCCACTAGGATTACATTGTGGCCCCATGGACTCCTATATATAGAAAGGATGTTTTTTCATTTGTATCATCCAAGAATTGTTCATTTATGTAATGTATTGTAGGTTTCCCCCTCTAAGTGTCTTATTCTAAGACATGATCTCTCTTTTCTTCTATTTTTGGAGTTGGTTTCACAATAGCTGGTAGCTGAAGGATTAAGTCAATTGATACTAGAGGAAAAACAAAAAGGGGACATTCACAGAGTGACAGTCACTAAAAATCTCAGAATCACACACCTTCTGTTCGTAGATGATATCCTCCTCTTTAGAAATGGTAGAAGTAGGGACATTCTTCAATTCAAAGCCTCCCTGTACCTTTTCCTCAAAGCCACTGGTATGAGTATAAATCTTCAAAATTCATCCATTATGATCGAAGGCCTCTCGAAGGAAGCCACCAGGAAAGCCATTGAATTTCTCGCCTTTGAGACCAAGCAGCTCTCGAAAAGTTTATGATATCTTGGGTTCCATATAAAGCCTGACTCATGTAGAATAATAGACTAGATGTGAATGGTGGAAAAAATTGAAAAAAGAATTAAGTTCTAGTATTATAAGTGGTTTTCCAGAGAAGGTAGGTTGTTTCTCATCAAATCAGTTCTAATGGCCATCCCAATTTTCTGGGCACTACTTTCATGGATGCCGAAGGGAATTATGGAGTGAATCCACAAAATCTGTCACAAATTATTATGGGCGGGTTCTACGAAGGATCACAAATTATCATGGGTAACTTTGGAGAAAATAGCCAGACCCAAAGAGTGGGGAGGTTGGGGCATCAAGGAGCTATCATCCTTTGTCAAATCCCTTGCTGCAAAATTGGGATCGTCTCTGCTGGTCAAGGATTCCTTATGGTCCATGGTACTGTTATGATAAGGAAGTACATAGACCTTAGATCTATCATCGACTCGGTGAGAATCCTAGAAAGGAAAGCAAAGGGAGGGTCAGTGGTCTAGAGGGCCACTCTTGGAGCCATGGAACTGATCGGAGATGGGTTGGTTTTGAAGGTAGGAAATGGGAAACAGATTAGAGTAGGACTGGATCCATGGGTTGGATGCAACGCGGGGTTTTCCCTTCCTGAGGCCTGTAGAGCCCACCTTGCAGAAAAGGGCCTTCTGTTTCTAAACCAAACTGAAAATATTTAAACAACATCCATCTGGACACAAGGTATGAATCAAGGGTTTACCTTCAGTTAGACCCAATCTGGTTCGAGACATGGAACCAATACACTAACAAACTCCTCAGGACTAATGTTTGCATTTGAGATGAGCCTGATATTCTCAAATGGGCCTTGGCTCCGTCTGGCAACTACTCTCCCAAGGCTGGCTACTCCAACCTCATGTGGAAGAAAGGTTGGGCGGAGCCCAAGTGGTGGTATAAGCCTCTTTGGAAGATGAAATTCCCTACAAAAATTCACCTCTTCTTTTGGTGCTTGCTGGAAAACAAGATCCCCACCCGCGACAATCTGCAGAAACGAAGGAAGGAGGGTTCGGGAAGGTGCCCTTTATGTAAACTGGAATATGAATTTGTGGTCCATTTGGTTATGAGCTTCTATTTCAGTATAAAGGTATGGGACACATTCCATTCACTGGCTAGGTGCACAAAACAATGGAGAGGCCTCACCGTCAAGGATGCCTAGTAGATATTGTGGAACAACTACCGAATAGAGAAACCAAAAATAATTCCCTTGCTAATCTCCTGGGGAATATGGATAGCTAGAAATCAAGCTACCTTTAGAAACAAAGATATTACTTATCATCTAGTTGCTCAGGAAGGGGTAGCTATTTATTCTCTTTTTCCAAATCAAGAGCCCATCACGAAGAAAAGGACCATCATTCTTGAGTTGATCAGGGGAGACATCCCTTGGGAGTATTTTAACGGTGTGTTCGATCCTGTGAACATATCTGAGGATGGACTTGTTATCCATTTAAAATAGGCCCAAAGGCTGGAAGCCTCTATCAGACTTGAATAGGGCTCAAATAAATATACTGAGATCAAAGCACTACATCTCCTCCTTTGTTGGCTCACACATCTGGAAATTACCTTAGTTCATATTTATGGGGACTTGCTCAATATCATCAAATGGTTCAATAAGGAATTTGTTTGCTCAAATTATATTTTAATTCCTATCCTTGAAGAATGTTGGCTTTTGAAGACTCATTTTACTCATATTGATCTATGTCATATTTACAGGGAAAGAAATGCCACTGTAGACCTCCTTTCTAAGGAGGGTTTATAGCAAGATCCGGGCAGTTGGAGGAGACGAGAAATAGGGCCAGAAGGCTATGTGGCTTCGGCCCATCCTCCTTTTTTTAGTTTCTTCCTTTCAGCATCTATTTATGTATATTTGCAGCATCATCGGGCTCTAATTCATAATAATTCCATGCAGAAAAAATTCCTTATTTTATGTAGAACTATAAAACTATTATGTGGACAAATATACAAAACTATTTTTTATTTTTCTTACATCACACAACTTTTTTTCCTGTTTGGGTTGTTTTCCTCTTAGGAGGAGGCCCGGGAACATGTTTTGTTTTTTTATGATGTTACTGGGTCGATGATCAGTTGACAATTTTTCCCTATAACATGGGAATCTTTTGATCAAACTCATCCTTCAGCTGAATGGGGTTTTTTGAATATGGGTTGAATCATTCGGCCGTTTTTTGGGAGAGCACGGACTCATACCAAGAAATTCTTAAATGCATGCACACAGTTAACTTTTTATGAATATAAAGAGTTCGATTTTTTCTTTGGAAAAACAAATATTGAAATTGACAATTATACTAAACTTTCTAGGCTGGAAATTAGTAAGGAAACTACAAAAAATATTAAACCAAACATCTATAATGTAGTCTATGATGAAATAGAGGGATCCACCTCATTGTTTTGTTCATGTTATATTCATTTTCCAATATAAGTCTATGGTGTGTAAATATTAATTATATCTTCCTCTAGTTTTCCATGTATCCAGTACCCATGCAACCACCTCTAAGTTTATTTCTAGATTAGGGGGATAATATCTCTCCTTAGTAGCCGCTCATTTGACATCATGTAGCTCTTTTTGAACATGTAAAAGAATGTTGGCTCGATAATACCTATCTAAATACTTAGCTTATAATTAAGCATGTGAACCTCCTTTGGATCCCTAAATTCATACTCCTCTTATGCTTCAACCACATCACCTCATAATTATTGAAGTAGGAAGGATACTATAGAGAAATATAATTAGATGCATAGAGGAAGCGAGGAAAAGAATCCCACCAAGGACACCTATAATACTAATCGAAGAAATGCTAAAATTGTACAAGTTCAAACAATGATCAGAGTGCTAGGGAAGACCTTTCATGTTGAAGGAGATGCATTAAATTAAAAATCCATAATAGAGGAATATCCATCAAAGTAGTGCAGCGGAGGGAAAAAATAGGTCCACCAAGTGAAGGAGCTGAGAATCAAATGCCTCAAATGCAAAAAATACTCTGAATCCAAGGAAATCAGTGAGGGGAGGATATCATCATTGATGTGACAACAAGCAGTAAATGGGCCATAATCATTATGAAAATTTTAACATTAATACCTTACCCTTCTTGTGCAAGGAGACTATTCCTATAGTGAATAACCATCATTTATAGAGCCACACTGAAATTATCCCAAACAATTAAGTCAATGAGGGATGATATGGTGCATCCTCTCCATTCACTTCCTGGTGTGACGAATGCATAACCTCCCTCCCACTTGTCTCATACCATGACATCCAATATAGGTATAGGTGTATGTTGTTAATAATCACATAATTATAAATAAGATAGAAAGACATATCTAATTAAGTTGAGCAAGCTACATGGCAAGATCAAGAAAGAGTATAATTCACAGAGATGGCTTCTGTGAACACCCAAACTCATGGATTAGTATTAATGGTAGAGATTGTGGGAGATGGATTGGTTCTATATGAAATGTTTTTTTGGAGGATTTTTAGTGATTCGAATTAGATCATCATAATATTTTTCATTGATCGTGATTCTTTGATAGTGGAAAAATTGAAGGAATCAACTTGTAGGGTCATTTTCACAAATACGTCCCCTATTGAAGAATTAGGATTTGAAACCTTCTGGAGCTATTTTGAGGCATTAAATGATGTGTTTTTAGGTTCAAAAAATCATAAATTATTTTATAACCCTATGTGTTATTCATTGGTGCAAGAATGATGTTAATCGAAGTTTGTATGTAAAATTTATGGCTCTTGTATGTCGAGCTGCTATGTGACCACCATGATACTAATGGATGTCATACTAGTCATCATTACTCACACATATGAGGTTATCCACATGTGTAATTTCATGAAGACTCTAGAAGGTCCAACATTGTAAATGTGATGGAGGCTTGAGGGAGCCAAATATTTCCTCTAGTTGGTTATTAGGCTATTATATAAACTAGGTTACTAGGAGTAGGGGTTCGATTCTATGTTATTGCATTAATTCTATAGTCTAGTAGAGAAAATGTGAGTTTATTTAGAGAGAAAAATAGATGGGGTTACGATTATGTAACTTCCATGCATGCCACATGTTTTAGGTAACTCCATATAAAGTACCTATATCCAAGTACTTTAACATTTTTCATACTGGATAAAAGAGCATATAGAAAGACCACTTTCTATTTGGGTTTCATCATGTAAGAGTTTCCTAGATAAAATATTTGTGGTTATTATGGTTGGTGTGTGTATTTATTTATGTTTTCTATTAATCATATTTTAGCTAATTCAATTAATTAAGAACAAAATAATCTAACTAAATAATTTGGAATCTAGGGAAAATAAGTTAACAATAAATATTTCAATGATTTTATCATATTTATCATAAAAAAATATTCCAATGGAATATCCATGATAGTTTATAGATAATTTGGAAAGGGTAAATCGAACCTCATAAACAATGATGTTTCCAGGACATGCTGGATTATGACGTCATTTGGATGGGGAAGCACTTGTATAGTTGAAAAAATGTAAGGGAGTGGCAAATATATAGTCAAGTAGGGTGTTGAAGATTGTAACTGGGTTCAGTATTCATAATTTATATTTATTTTATTTATCAAAATAATTAAATAAAAATTATTTATATTATCATTTGAAATTTATTTTATTATTGAATGACTTATTAAAGCATGGGTTTCACGCTTGGGTCATATTTAGTATAAGGTACCAATTGTGGACTTCTAGGTTAATCATTATAGATTTATATTGACACTTCTTCGGCTTTTGATTCATGTAATTAGGTTTTTTTTTTAGTCAAAAATGGTTTAGTAGCCCTCCACATCAACTCATCCTTAAGGAGATAAATTCAGCCTCAAAGGGAAGAATTCGAACTCATCTGGAGGCTATAAAAACAAGGAGATCGGATTCATTTGCTAACTCACTTCTCAAGAAAGTTCAATATCCATTGCATCAAGGGAAAAAGTGTGAAGTTAAAGGAAGAGTCAGAAAGAAGTTCGAATTGGTTCTAGAAGTAAGAGGAAGAGAAAATCGAATTTTTGGTGAAGGAATCTCTCTGTTTCATGCTCTCTCTTGGGAGATCGAAGTCTTCAAAGTTTAGATGTTGCAACTGCTGAAAAATATATGAAGATACTAGAGGATTGGATGTTTTTGCTGCTATGTCAAAGATCTAGAAGGTTGAATTGGTGTGGAGGGAAATTTTGTCTCATTTCTAGGGTGAAGAGTCTCAAAGAATACTATTGAAAGGAAGAATTATCTTGACTAGGTTTTCTCCTCGAGGGGGTTTTTCCACTAAAGAATACTATTGAAAGGAAGAATTATCTTGACTAGGTTTTCTCCTCGAGGGGGTTTTTCCCTAGCATAGTGCCTATATCTTGTTTCTATTTTTTTTTATATTCATACACACATAATATGGTAATTACTTGATGAAATATAATATAATAAATAAGTAAAGGAAGCCAACACATTCACATGTAATTATCAAGATCGAAGAATCAAACCCTAATATATCTACATTTATTCTTCAACATGGTATCAGAGCTAATAATAGGAAGGATTGAAGATTAATTCGTTGGCATGGAATATCCCTCAATGGTGGACTACATAAGGATGGGTATCAACTCTTCTAGGAGATGGATCAAGAAGATCTTCCACTACCTATTCATAAAATTCAAAGCCCATGGACTTTTGGCTGCCCTTACAGGATCTCTTCATGATGAAAATGCATGGATCGTTGATAGTGGAGCATAAAGGCACATGGCTGGAGAAAGTAAACAACTACATACACTATCAAGAGAATCATCCTCTCATGCAGTGGAATTTGGTGACAAAAAAATATATGATGTGAAAGACTTGGAATCAACCTCGTTGGAATTAGAAAGTGGATCGAAGATGCACCTCAACAACATACTATATGTTCCAGGTTTGAAAAATATTTTTCTTTCTATTTATTGTTCAGAAGATAAAGGTGAAATAATTGATTTTGTTAATGGAAAATGATTGGTCTGAGGCAAATATTCTAGAATTGACAAATATATAGTTATTGGAGTTCATGAAGTAATTTTGGATAGGGTTACTACACCATCTCCTCAAACCTTCGTTCATATGGAAATTAGTCCTATTGAACTATGGAATATAAGATATGGTCATATACACTACAGGCTCATTCCCTCTCTTAGTCAATTAGTTAATTACATCCCCAATAGAAAGGAAGATCATGAAGGTGTGTGCAAGGGATGCTCTTTGGGAAAACATACAAGAAAGCCATTTCCAAATAATGAATCTAGGGCCAAATAAATATTGGACCTTATTCAATTTGATGCGGGTGGGCCCATGTCTAATAAATCTATTGGAAGCAATCTCTATTATGTAACTTTCATATATGAACATTATAGAAGGACATGGATCTACCTTATCAAGAATAAGGATGAAGTATTCGACAAATTCAAGGAGTTTCAAGATGAAGTAGAAAACCTCATCAAAAGAAAGATAAAAACTCTAAGATCAAACAATGGTGGGGAACACACTTCCAAGGAACTGATTGAATATTGTAAGGAAGCAGGAATTAAGAGGGAGCTCATTGTTCCCTACTATCCCGAAAAAAATGGAGTTACTGAAAGAAATAATAGGACTATTGAAGAAGGCATTAATAAAATTCTCCTTTATCAAGACCTACGAAAATTATTATGGGGAGAAGCAACCATGACAGCCATGTACATACAAAATAGAAGTCATCATAGAAGTCTCAAGAACATAACTCCCGAAGAACTGTTTACAAGAAAGAAGCAAGGTGTGGATCACCTCCTATCTTTGGAAGGCATGCATACATCCATGTTGCAAAGTACAAGAAAAATATATTGGATTCTACAAGTATCAAAGGAATATTTGTTGGATATATTCTCTCCTCAAAGGCATATAGAATATACATAAAAGAAATAAGGAAAACCAAAGTAAGCAGATATGTCATATTTGATGAGATCCAAGCCTACAAGAAATCCAAAGATAATCCCATATATATTGAAGATGAATAATCTCCCATATTCGAAGAAGAAGAACCACATCATGAAGATCCTACAACAAATCAAGAAGAATAAGGACCAAGTGAGCCTATTCAACCTGTGGTCATCCTGACCACAATGAAAATGCTAAATTGGTGAAAATATACTCTACAAGATGTCGAAGGACATGAATCTCCCATAGGAGCCTTTAGGGAAAGCAAAATTTTGAAATGACACTGTGGTTATGCTGCATATGTGAAAAAGCTCATTCAATATTAACCATCTAAATTTGAAGAGGCTGCCCAACAAGATGTCTGGAAGAAGGTGATGAAAGAAGAATATTAATCCATTATGAAGAATGGGGTTTGAGAAATAATTCCTAGACCTAGTGAAAAATAATTTCTCATATCCAAATGGATCTACAAAATCAAGCATGTTGTTGATGGAAGCATAAATATGTACAAATCAAGGTTTGTTGCAAGGGGCTTCTCTCAAAAGGAAGGGATAGACTGCGAAGAAACCTTTGCACCTACAACAAGGTATACTACCATTAGATCTCTGGTTTCATTGGATACTACAATGGGTTGGAATATCCATGAAATGGATGTGAAGACCACATTTCTAAATGGGACCATTTATGAGGAAGTATACATCGAACAACCCAAAGGTTTCGAAGTAAATAGCACGGAATCTCACGTCTACAAATTCAATAAAGCCCTATATGGATTGAAGAAATATCCTAGGGAATGGTACATAAGAATGGATGCATATATCCTAAGGAATGGGTTCGTTAAGGGTACTGTTGATCCAAATATCTACATAAAGGTCATGAATAATGCACCTAGCATTATTCTATGATATGTGGATGATCTATTCATCGCAGACATGGAGCATAGTATTGAAGAATGCAAGAAGATGTTGGTGGTTGAATTTGAATGAAGGATCTACAAATTATGCACTACTAACCAGGTCTCGAAGTATGGCAGAAACATGGGGAGATATACTTATGGTAATGAAATTACATCATCCAGATATTGCAGAAATTTGAGATGATGGACTCCAAGCCCGTGACTTCTTCTATGATCAAAAATTTCAAGAAGTTGCAAATTTCTAACTCAATTCTTATGGATCCTACCTCCTATTGAAAATTGGTGGGCTTCCTAATGTACCTAGTAAACACTAGGACATATATATGCTTTTCAGTGAACATCCTTAGTCAATTTCAGTTGGAACCCTGTCATGAACACTAGGTAGATTTTAAACATACTTTATGGTATATCTCTGATACTATACACCACTACCTCAAATACAAGAGTGAGGAAGTCAATCTAATTGGTTTCTCATATTCTTACTGGGGTGGAAGTGAGTCCAATGGAAGAAATATTACTCATGGATGATTCAGCTTGGGGTTTTCTATGGTATCACGGATCAATAGAAAGCAAGGAATCATTGTTGTAAGTAGTCTTGAAGTTGAATATGTAGCTACATGTGAAGTAGGAAAGGAGGTTGTATGGTTAATGAAACTTTTTTCACACTTGTTTGAAATTCCATTAAGTCCTACTATAATCAATTATGATAATAAAAGTTGCATCAAGATGTTTGGATACCCTATGTTTCATTCTAGGTTCCTATAGTAGGAAAGATATTTTCCAAATTTTAGTTTGAGAGATGGGTGTGGTTTTTTATTGCATTAATTCTGTCATTGTTATCGTTCCTTAGAAGGTTCCCCAGTCAAGTAAGATGGGGGTGTCCCAAATTATCAAGGGGAATAGGTATTTGCACAGGAGCACATCCCTACATCCCAAGGGAACATTATTTGAGAGAGTTATTAAACAATCCCAGAAGAGCTTCTACCAAAATAATGGTCTTGACATTTAGTAGTAAAATTGAATCCTTGGTTAATTCTATCGAATAGAGATGTGAGCAAACCTTACTAGGAAAAATGAAACCTTAGTTTCAAAGCTCGGTTGATGATATTGTCTTGTCTTGATCTAGGGAGCGCAAGGTCTGTAGAGAATGAATTTTTACTATTTGGCCAAAAATTTAGTAGCCATTACTCTAGAAAATGATAATTTTATGAACCTAAATTAATTGACATGTTTCAAATAGTGGAGACTAAATTCACCATGCTTTGTTGAATTGTGTTTACATTAGAGTTTGTTGTGAGAGATATGATAAAGAGGAAGAGACTTTGGAGCTCCCAACCACATCCACCTCCAAAGGGTTCCAACCCCAATCCTTTCATCATCTAGGGTGAGCTAAGGATCAAAATCCATGTAAAGGAAAAGGATAAGTGGCCTCTCCTCGATCATGATCTCAGATGCTCTCATGATTTTTATATGTTAGTATGCAATTTTAAATTACTTTTTTAGTCGTTCTACATATCTACTTTGCATTTAAAATTTTTGGTGTAGCTTACCTCTCTATGTGGCATAGTTGGGTTTGCAAGGATACATTTGTAGAACTTTATGGTTCATTTAGTTTCTTTCTGTATTGCATAGTTGGGTTTGCTAAGATACATTTCTAGAAATTTGTGGTTCATTTGGTTTATGTGATTGGAGAGTTGGTTGAGGTCTCATATCGATTTCCAAAAACCTCAACAACGTAAACATGCACTTTTCGTTTTGCATAATATTAAATAAGTCAACTCACATAAAAAATGATGAGAGGTGTATGTTGTTATGTGTGGCTAAGTATAAGGAAAATAAATTCAATGTTACTGTGCTTGTTGGTTTCCTCCCATAATCAAGACAAATGATGTTATTAAATATTTAAATCATGGTATACCAATATTGTTTAAATGTTGGAAGTATAGTAATATTAAACTAAATTACTTATGAAAGATAATCAATTTGATTTATATTTTAATCTGTAATACTTTATATTAAATCAATTTTAAAATTTGACGTCAAATCTAATGATTCTTGTTTTTTTATCATTACATTATAATTCAAAATATTTTCCTTTCCACTCTATTATTAAAGCAAGAATAATATGAAAGTATATAAACTATAAATATTAGTCAAGGTAGATTAACCCATACCAACACTTGTGCTTAATAATTCTACCAAAGAATATCTTATTATAGGAATAATCTTGAGCACACTAGTCATAATTTTCACTTCCCAAAAATAAATTTGATCCCAAGGCAAAGAATTTCAGCCATAGGTGTAATTTTCTCTCTGCTGAATTTTCTACTGCATCTTTCTTTTAGTGTAGCAAGGCTTTTTAAATTCATGTGTAAATTTAAAATAATAATTATTATACAATAATTCATAAAATTATATAACCATTTTAAATAATTCTTTAATAAGTAATTTATTGAAGCCCCGAACAAAAGTGGTTTCAATTTGGGGAAAAAAAAGTTCAAAAAATCTTGCAGTAGCAGTGTTGGAATCATGTTTTTATGGTAGAAATAGATTTAGCACTAAATTAAAATTTTAAAAATACCTTTTTGATTATATATTTAACCAAAAACTAAAAGTAAGAAAAATATATGCATTTATTTAATGATGATATATATATTTACAAATCATATGCAATCACATCATAATTTTTTAAAAACACTACTCATTTACCATACAATACACTACAATGATATAAAGACTTAAATTAGATTTGTGGCTTACATTCATTTAGAGGGTTTTTTGAATTCATTTGTAAATTTAAAATAATAATTAAATTACATAATATCAATTTAAGTTATTCATAAAATTATATATAATTATTTAAAAATAACTCTTTTATAACTAATTCAATAAAATATATAAAATTATTTAAAATATAATTATTTAATTATCATATTTAAAAAATTATTAAAATATTAAAAAACATTAAATTTATAAATATAAAATTTTTCTATTTATTTTAATAAAATGTAAAAAATAATATTCATAAATACAAAATTAATCAAAAATTAAAGTTATAAGAAATAAATCATATACATTTATTTAATCATGATATATATTTTTACAAATTATATGCACTCATTTCATAATTTTTTGAAAACAATACTCATTTACCATGTAGTACACTGCAAAGATACAATAGTTATTTTAAGAAACACTACAATATCGATACAAAGACTTTTTGGAGTTGGACTTTCATGTTATCATCCTCCCACATTATCTTTTCCCACCACCCATGGTTAGCTTGTATCTCACATAAACTTTGCAGCTTTTCCATTCCTATGGGTAGTATTTTCAAAGGTGGACACTCATATATCTTGACTACACAGAGGTGGGGTAGCATTATTTAATCCCACACTCCCGTGTTTGATGGTCCACCTAAACTCTCTAACTTGTATAGATGTTTGAGAATCAAGATTTGTAACCTTCGGTATCTACTTGGAACCCGAAGTCATATCCCCAAATCACTTATGTAAAAACACACCTACAACTTCAAATACTTTAAATTTGGAAACCACTCCAATGGAGACAACTCCCTTATCTTGTCGCAGTATATCAATTTCACCACTTCAAGATGTTCAAACTTATCCAGAAGAGTTATCCCTCGATAATAGATTAGCACAAGAGATTGTAGCTTCTTCATGTTCTGCATGTCATCAGGAAGATTTTCCTCTGACGAGAAAACAAAGAACAACACAAAGTGCCTCATCTTCGACCAGGTTTCCATGATGCCATCTCTAAGGGGGCCCTCTATATTTATTTTCAACTCCGTTAGGTTTCGAATACCCTTCAAAATCCAAACACTCACTGGTGCTTCCGTTCTCCCACTTAAAATTATGTATAAATGGAGTCTGCTCAGTGAAGTAAGTCCAAAGATCTCACGTGGAATCATCTGTAAAGAAATAAATGCATCTAAATGAAGATGCTTGAGATTTTTTAGCTCTCCAATTTGAGATGGCAATGATTGTATATGTCAACACCTTGGAAGATCTAGAAATTAAAGTTGAGAGGGATGGCATATATCTTCACCTAAATCTTCAATGGGAAGCCCACTTAAACTCAGAAACTGAAGCAGTCTTAGTTGTCCCACTGATGTTGGGACTGAATTTATTTTGGTGTAGCCCGACATGTTGAGAACCCTTAGTGAGGTGAGCCTGCTGAGTACAAATTCCTTTGGAAGAAATTCCAAATCTGTATTGCCTTGTAAGCTAAGACTCACCAGGTTTGGACATCTCAAATCAGTGGGAAAATTCCCAATATAATTATCCAGAAGTGATATCCTTGTGCAATTCTCTGGAAAATGATTTTGGCTTGACATGAGTACACAATTTTTTCTCTTTCTGGGCAGTATACACTGCCATTTCATGAATAACATCATCAACTCCTATGCTGGGAAAAACATCGTAAGGATGATTTCCGCTCCATCTCTCCTTGAAGACACTCGTGGTGGCCTCCTTAATAATGTGGAAGAGGCAAAGATCTACGAGGAGTTTTACATAATTGTGGCCGATAGCCATGTCCATTAAGTATGCTCCCTGTTTTCTCTTGATCAGACCTTCCCCAATCCACATTTCCACTAAGTCGTGGGAATTGATCTCCTGACCTTGACTATACAGAGCAAAATATAGAAAGAAATTATTTACAATTGAATTAGGTAAAGTATCATAACTCCATCAGAACAGTCTATACAGTTCTGCATCTATCTAACAGCTCGTGGCTGGAAAAGATGGATCTACGTTTTTAAGCGAAGATAAAAAAACATCCCATTCATGTACACTGCTTTTCCCAATCATGGATGTGGTGACTACATTTATGTCCAAAGGATGACCTTTGCACTCCTCCGTAATAATCCTAGCACGCCCTTCAATATCCATAAAAACTCGCTCCTCTCTGAAAGCCACTCTGTGAAACAACATCTTGGCTTCTTCTCCAAAGAGGGTCTCAGCATCTATAATCCTTGAACCTAGAGACCCACAGGCGGCTACACCCCAAAGTTATTTTCATAAGGGTTTTGATGAAATAAAGTGCAGAGAATTGAGAAACATTGGAAATTCGGTTTTTATAACATGGGAGAGTCGATCAAAAACAACATTCCATCCTCTTATTTGTTGATACTGTCTCCTAGGATTGTTGATGAGGCAGTCAACATAGCGTTGGCGCCCTCCCTGGAGATCGAGTAGGCGTTTGGCTTCTGCAATAGAATTTAGCAGCAATTGTAGCCAAATCTTCATAGTCTCCGGGGGCGCTTGGAGGGCAAAAATATCTTGTACAACGATCGATCTCAAGAGGCCTCAAGTCGATTTGTAGAATGTGATGGGTATCTTCCTTCTTAATAACTTGGGCCATCAACTTGAGGACTGGGTGGATAATTGCGTTGCCTCTTACCTTGGTGACTACCGCAATGACTTTCCTGATAATGTAATTGGAAAGCAACACAGAGAAAAGGAATGAAAGAGAGCATGTGAGGTATATGTGAGGCGAGGCCTGCAGGGCACCTGAAGAGGGACTATGATTCAGATCGAGGGAGATGGATTAGGCATGGATGATACGATAAATAGCAAGCACCTAACCAGCAGTAACATAGGCTTTAGAAAAATAAAGTTTATGCGATTGGAAATGCCTGAAGGAAACTTCATGGAGATTAAGCAAAATGAGTAGGACTCAAGAAAACCAGAAAGTTTATGTGAATCATAGAGTTTAAAGGAAAATATAAGAATAAACCTTTGCTTTTGTTGAGATTTCTGAATATTCCAAACACACAAAGGAAATAAAAATTCCTCTACTAACACAGAGATTAAACAAAACAAATATGGACAGAGATGAATGAAACACTCTTTTTCATTTAAACAAAACAAGATTACAAAATGAGAATTTCTTCATAACTATGGTTTTTTGGATTACATTCAAAATACTCCTTCTGACTACTACAAACACAATGATTTTACTTTGGCATGCATTGCTACCAAAACCACAACTTAATGCTCTTTGTCTTCTTCTCTTAATACACTCTGTCCTTTTTTTTGTTTTTAACACACACAGTCTTGATTTTTGTTTTTCTCTCAGCATTTTATAACATTTCATTACAATATATATTATAAAACACTTATAACCTAAATTTAAATCTAAAATTTTTGCGGCGTTCTAATAAGAACATAAAACATTTAAACCTGAGGTTGAAACCTTGTAAAATCATTTTCGTAGATTTCAAAAGACATTATGTAGAACAGTTAATGCGTTTATCGCATCCATCGAATTGTTGGCTGATTGTGCCTTGAAAACTTGCGATCGAGCTCCTATTGGTCCATGCTGGCAGATTCCAAAAATTATACAAGATGGTTCAATTTCTTATCATGTCCACTTGAGGGCTGAATGACTCTGCATCCAAACAGTGTGATAGGAATCCTATTGGTCGAGGGCTTCGTGACTTGGCAAGGTGGGTCCAAGGCTTTCACGTGGATACAAGGAGGTGGTGACGTAGGCTTGGATTCATGTGATCGCCTTCCGATTGGTTGGTGGGGTTGAATACATGGAGTTGTGGGCTCCACAAACATGATGTGGCCCATTTCAAACTTAAATCAAATGGCGGGGTTTTTAATATGGTTGGTGGAGGGTTTTAATGGTGGGATGGCGTGGTTTAAACCACAGTTCTCCAATGCAGACACATGCTATGGCCTTGACCAAAAATTTTAACTTGCAGGGTTTAAAGTGAGGGTTTCAATGCACGGTGGAGTGCAAATAAAAACAATAAATTTTGCTACTACCTTTTGTCCTTCAAATTCCCATCAAAATTAAACTTTCATCCTCCTTCTGCTCAGTTGCAGTTGGAATTAAATTTCCAAAACTCCCCCTTAATTAGAACTATTTTTCTCTTGCATACCGAGACATTTTTTGAGATAGTTAAAAATTTTCTGCCCCAATGGTTTTGGTAATATATCAACAAACTTCTCCTCTGTTAGGCAAATGTTGCAAAATAATTTCCCCATTATTCACTAGCTCTCTGATGTAGTGATACTTTGCATCAATGTGTTTCATTCTCTTATGAAACACTAAATTCTTGGATAAAGATATAGCTCAGCTATTATCACAATGCATTGTTGTGCCTTTTACCTATTCATGACACAAACTTCTCAAAATTCTCCTCATCCATACTGCTTGACATGTTGCTCCTGTAGCTGCCACATACTCTTCCTCTGTTGTTGATAAAGCCAGAATTGGATATTTCTTATAAGCCCATGAAATGGCTCCTGATCCCATATGGAAAACATATCCAGAGGTGCTTTTCCTGTCATCTGTACTTCCAACCCAATCACTACCAGTATATCTAGTCAATTCCAAATTTTCTAAAGTGGTGCAAAAAATTCCATACCTCTTTGTTCCTCTCACATACCTCAGAATTATTTTTGCTGCTTGCCAATGTGCCTCATTTGGCCTTTCCATGAATTTGGAAATTAAACTTACATCATGCATAATAGCAAGCCCAGTTGTAGTCAAATACATAATGCTGACAACTATGCTCTTGTTACAAACTTGGATCAAAATCATTGATGTTGTCTTCTTTGCTCAGTTTCAAACCCATCACTGCAGGAGTAATTGCTACCTTGCAATCCTGCATGTTAAATATTTCCAAAAATTCTTTAACATAATTTTCTTGAGAAATAAAATTTTTATTTTCATTTTGCTCTACTTCTATTCCTAAGAAGTATCTCAACAATCCCATATCAGTTATTTCAAATTCATCCTTCATGACTGTTTTAAAATTCTCAATGAGGTAAGCATCATTACCTATGAATACAACATCATCAACATACAAAACAACAATGAGCATCTTACCATCTTTCTCTTTAATGTATAATGTGGGTTCTCCTTCACATTTCTCAAACCCATTTTCCATTAGATAGGCATCTATCCTATTGTACCATGCTCTTGGTGCTTGTTTCAGCCCATATAGAGCTTTCATCAATATGCATACCTTGTGCTCTTGGCCTTCTTTCTCATAGCCCAGAGGTTTTTCAACGTAAACCTCTTACATCAATATTCCATTTAGGAATGCTAATTTCACATCCATTTGGTAAACTTTCCACTTGGGTTGTTCTACTACGGACAACACTGCTCTTACTGTTTCCATTCTTGCAACCGGCGCAAAATTTTCCTCATAGTCTATTCCTTGTTGCTGCTTGTAGCCTTTGACAGCAAGTCTGGCCTTGTGCCTTTCAATCTTACCTTCAACATTGCTTTTGGTTTTATAAACTCATTTCACTCCAATTACTTATTTGCCTTTTGGGAGATCAACTAATTCCCATGTCTTATTTTTCTCTATGGAATTTATCTCTTCATCCATAACATCTATCTATTTCTTATCTTTTACTGCTTCTTCAAAATGAATAGGATCTTCTACATGAAAATATAATGAAAATAAAGAGTTCATACCTTCATTTGTTGCCTCTTTCTCATAAATTTCATTTAGAATTCTGAATCTGGTTCCTCTTTCACTTGCTGAACATGTGCTTGTAGAAGCACTCAAATCTACTCCTTCTGATGTGCTTGGAGAAGCACTGTCATCACTTCTCAAGGGTGTTCTCATACCTGCTTGTGGTGTCCCTTGCTGTCCTTGTGTTGGTGGAGGTGGTACTACTAATGAGGGATGTCTTTCAGCCATTTCTTCCTCGTCTTCATCATGAGACAAACAACTTTTTACATTCACTGTTTTCTCAATGCTTCCATCCCAAGCTTCTTTCTCAATAAATTGTACATCTCTTCTTATCATAAAATTCTTGGTGGATGGGTTATACAATCTGTATGCTTTGTGCTCTTCATTGTACCCAACAAATATGAACTTCTCCCCCTTACCGTCCAACTTCTTCCTTAGCTGGAATGTGTGCATAAGACACACAACCAAAAACTCTCATGTGAGTGACAAACTATTTTATGCCACTCCATGCTTCTTCAGTAACTCTGTTCATCACACTCTTTTTTGGGCACTATTCAGCACATATGTTGCACAATGTACAACTTCAGCCCAATATTCGTTGGGCAAGTGTTTTTCCTTCAACATACTTCTTACCATATCCATGATGGTTCTATTTTTCCTTTCAACAACTCCATTTTGCTGTGGTGTATTCCTTGTTGTAAACTGCTTGTGTATCCCATTTTCTCTGAAAAAATGCAGAAATTATTTTGAGATATATTCTCCTCCTCTGTCCATTCTTAAGACTTTAATATGTTGCCCACTTTGATTCTCTACGAGAACCTTAAAGTGGAAGAATTTCTCAAACACTTCACTCTTCATCTTCAAGAAATAAACCCATGTTTTTCTTGTGTAATCATCAATAAAGGTTAGCATATAGTGGTTTCCTACTAATGATGGTGTTTGTATTGGTCCACATAAATTAGAATGGACAATTTATATGGGTGCCTTTTCCCTTATGCTCTTTCTTGATGGAAAGCTTTCTCTGTGTTGTTTTCCCAAGATGCAGCCTTCACATAGGCTGTATGGATTTTCAATCAATGGTAATCCCTTTACCATTCCTTTCCTATGCAACAAATTTAGACCTCCAAATTTGAGATGTCAAAATCTCAAGTGCCATAACTAGTTTTCATCTTTTGTTTCTCTTTGGAATGTCTCTTGTGATACTGCTGCCATTGCAACTCCTTTCTTCAAATCTACTCTCATCTTGAGAGAAAACATTTTGTTTCTTGTCATATTCACTTGTGAAATCTTTTTCTTTCTTGGTGGTATGTCCATGATGGTACATACATCATCCTCAAAGAAAAAATTGTAGCCTTTCTGAATGAGTTGTCCAATGCTCAAAAGGTTACACTTCATACCAGGCACATAGTATACATCTGAATGGATCTCGTTTCTCCTTTCTTTGTCAAAACACTTACTCTGCCTTTTCCCATGACAGAGACTTTACTATATGTCCCCAATGTTACTTGAGACTTCAATTTTTCATATAACATGGATAACATTGAGATGTTTCCAGTCATATGGTTGCTACATCCTGAATCTAGAAACCATATATCTTCATTTTTCTCTTCAGCCATATTACATGCTAAAAACAAATTCTCTTGGCTAATATTTTCTTTAGTAAAATTAGCACTGGGTCTACTACCCATGTCACTCTGTTTATTGCTACATTCATTTTCATAATGGCCATACTTCTTACAGTAATGACATTGGACTTGGGATTTATCATACCTTTGTCCATGTGCTTGATTTTATCCACCTTGTTGGTTTCTGCCTTAGCTTTGATTCTGACTTTGATTGTTGCCCCTTCCACTTGTATTTGTAGGGTTGTTTCTTCCTCCTCTTTTTTGGCTTCTGCCTCTTCCTTTTCCTCTGTATTTTGATTTTCCCTGACCTCTTCCTCTTCCAAAGGAAATTTGGGTCTTGAAGGCATGCTCTAAATATGAGTTTGTTGTTCTTCTCAATCTCTGTTCATGTGTCATCAATGATGCATGTAGCTCATCAACAGTAAACAACGAGAGATTCTTTGTCTCTTCAATTGTTGTTACTATCACGAAAAACCTTGAGGGTAAACTCCTCAATACTTTCTCCACTATTCTTCTTTCGTCTATGGTCTCTCCATGAGATCTAATTTGGGTAACCAACCCAATAAACAATGTGAAGAATGAGTTTATTGTATCAGACTCTTTCATGCTAATGACTTCAAAATATCTTCTCATTAATTGAAGCTTTGTTGTCTTTACCTTCTCCATACATTGGTAGGTTGTTTGGAGGGTATCCCATGCATCCTTGGACCTCTTTGTTGCTGCAATTCTTGGAAATATTCTTTCATGCACTGCCTAATAGAGATAGAAGAGGGATTTTGAGTCCTTCTTCCTATTACTCTTCAACAAATCCTTCTCTGCCTGTGTTAAGGCACTAAATGCTTTCTCATATGTTGGTTCTTCTAAACCATCTTCAACTAGCTCCCATAAATATTGAAAGGAAAACAGGGCTCTCATTGTGATTGCCCAATAGTCATAGTTCTTCCCATTTAACTGTGGGAGTTGAGTATTTCTCATACTCGTGCTTGTGTTGGCTCCTGCCATTACTATCTTACTGAACTATGCTTAAAAAAAACTGGATTGTGTTTCTTAAATAAACCTTCTCATTGCTGAGAGATAAACTCTGTCTCTAAAATACTTCTCTAGACTACACTCTTTAAAACAAACAAAAAACTCTGTTTTGTTAAATACCTGGCTTTGTTGATCTTTCACACTGTTGGAGAAAACTTAAACAACTCCTTCTTCTTTCATCTCCTTTGGAAAATGAAAAGAGCTTGGACTAACTCTGATACCATTTTGATAATTCTGAATATTCCAAACACACAAAGGAAATAAAAGTTCCTCTATTAACATAGAGATTGAACAAAATAAATATGGACAAAGATGAATGAAACACTCTTTTTCATTTAAAAAAAACAATATTACGAAATGAAAATTTCTTCAGAGCTATAGTGTTCTGGATTACATTCAAAATACTCCTTTTGACTGCTACAAAAATAGTGCTTTTACTTTGGCATGAATTTCTACCAAAAACGCAGCTTACTGCTCTTTTTCTTCTTCTCTTAATACACTATGTCCTTTTTTTTGTTTTTAACATTTTTAACACACAATCCTGATTTTTGTTTTGCTCTCGGCATTTTATAACATTTAATTACAATATTTATATATATTGTAAATATAATATATTTATAATATATATTATAAAACACTTATAACTTAAGTTTAAATCTAAAACTGTTGTGGTGTTATAATAAGAACATAAATCATTTAAACCTAACGTTGAAACCTTGTAAAATAATTTTCGCGGATTTCAAAAGACATTATGTAGAACGGTTAATGAATTTATCTCATCCATCGAACTGTTGGATGACTTTTCCTTCAAAACTTGCGATTGAGCTCCTATTGGTCCACGCTGGCTGATTCCAAAACTTATACAAGACGGTTCAATTTCTTATCGCGTCCATTTGAGGGTTGGTTGACTATGCACCCAAACAGTGTGATAGCACTCCTATTGGTCGAGGGCTTCGTGACTTGGCAAGATGGGTCCAAGGCTTTCATGCAGATACAAGGAGGTGGTGACGTCGGCTTGGATTCATGTGATCGCCCTCCGATTGGTTGGCGTGGTTGAAGACATGGAGTCATGGGCTCCACAAACATGATGTCACCCATTTCAAACTTAAATCAAATGGCGGGGTTTTTAATATGGTTGGTGGAGGGTTTTAATGGCGGGATGGCATGGTTTAAACCACAATTATCCAATGCAGACACAAGTTATGGCCTTGAACACAAATTTGAACTTGCAGGGTTTAAAGTCAGGGTTTCAATGCATGGTCGAATGCAAACAAAAACAAGAAATTTTTTTGTTGCCTTCTGTCCTTCAAATTCCCATCAGAATTAAACTTTTGTCCTCCTTCTACTTAGTTGCAGTTGGAATTAAATTTCCAACAACTTTTATTTGTGGGGAAGAGGGGACAGTGTTGGTCACATTGAGAATAAATTGGCTCCCCACATTCAAATGGCATAATTAAATGCATGAACATGGAGTGGCTAAAGAGAATAAGAATAAAAGTGCTAAAATTAAAATTAAATAATTTATTTTATTTATTTTTATTATTTATATATTTATATTATGGTGCATTGTATTATACTTTTACTTTTTCATTTGAAAACGTGTTTTTGACAAAAAATTCTATATTTGGCATCATAGTTTAAGATTGAGAAATCATTTTTTGCTATTTTTTATTATTATTTAAATTTATTTATCTGTAAAGTGATTGGATAAGGTGTGGGTGTTGTTTAGTAACTTTTATTTTTTTATTAGTTATTAATTTTTTTTATTTAAATTTTATTTCCTTTTTATTTCATTTTTTTATTTTGATTTTTTCTTATGTTGCACTAGTTTGGAGTAAGCGGGTACTTCTCGTACAGGGAACAAGTATCCCGCTAAAAGCTTTGCCCAAATTTACATGAAATGTCAAGTTGGGAGAGACAATAATATAATATATTAAAATTTAATATATATTAAAAATAAAAATAAAATAATTTATTTATCTCCATCCAAAACTTGCTAATCAAATTTCATCTTGCAAAGAAATATGTAAAAGATTGATCTTTGAAACATTGCAAAAAAAAAAAAAAAATATTAATCCATCAACAATTTTCCAAACAATACTTCCCAAGAAAGAAGTATGAAGAACTCCCAAACTTGAAAATAATGTTGTTATTACTCCATTATTATGTGACTTCATGCAACGCTATATGTTAAATGCTAAAGGACTTTCGTCAAGGGTAATTCCTGACTCTTTACTATGATGTAATAGGTCAAGCAATGCCTTTGATTGCTCATAGATTTTCTTATCTCCTGCCTTTACTCCACCCAACTTCCCTTCATGTTTAGGGGATGTAATATTTGAAGAGTAGTTGATGCCTTTGAATCACGAGTTCTTAACAGTACGATTTCTAATTAGTATAACGATGTTGATACAATGCAGGAGCACACAAGCCAATCCTCTATAAGTACTAGCAACTGCACCGAGAGGTGCAAAGGAACGTCGAAAGGGGAGCCGAGAATGTGGAATGAAACTATCTCATTGTGCTACATGTCAGGGTACATCACTAATGTCACCTTATGAGATGCACAATGCCACGCTAAAGGGGAAAAAAATTCTAACCTCTAGCCTTCAAGAACCACTCCAATCCTTGCAATCAAAAGGGGTCGCATCAATGGATGTGATCTCTACTTGAGTCTTGCCTTTATATAGCATCCACGAATGATATAAATGATAGCACATCCAATAAAATTCCATGGATTAAGGGCATCGACAGAAAGTTTTCCATCAGTATGTTATGAGACCAAGTTATGAAATTGGATAAATAAACAAGGATAACGATTTTTTTTTGTCATTTTAAAGATAAAATAAAGTTGGATAGTCATTCTGACTATTGCTACAAATCAAACCTTGATCAAAGAATAGATATATCAGAAATGATGCTCAATAGACTTTAACAGGAATGTGAAATAGCATTTAGCTTATGAAATAGCTCGAGAGGGTGGAATGAATGGTGGAAAACACTATGGAGGGAAATGAAGATTATTGGTTTTTCTTTATTTCTTTTATTATTTTTTCTTTTTGAAATGGAGGGAAGTGTTTAAAATTTATTTTCAATTAAAGAAATAATTATTGCTTATGTTGTATTTTTTTATTGTTATTTTCTTAAGCGTATACTTAGTTTTAGTATTTTTTTATTTTATTTTCTTAAAAAATATATATTTAGTTTTTGGTATCTATTTTTTATTTTTGTAACCAAAATTATATTTTATTTTTATAAAAATGTATTTTAAACATTGCATTAATGTTAGTTTGTGATTTTATGATAACATATTAAATAATATATAAAAAATAACTTAATGCCATGTGTTGTGTCTTTGAGATGGGTATTATACATATCTTCCTTGCTAAGTTATAGAATGTACTTGGGTTTTCTTAATGCAATAAAATTCATTATGCTTTTCTCTCTCTCTCTTCATTATATCTTAAGATGTTCAACTCGCACCAAATAAAATAGTAAAGTTAAAATAGGTTTGTCCTTGTCCTTTGTAGATATTTGTCCCCATTAATCTTGGTCTTAATAGATTAATTTACTTACGGTGGCCTTGAGTGGTCACTCCCATTAGTTGCATTATTTTTAGTTTCCTTTTAGTGACATTTATTAGACTTGATAACATGTTATTTAATTTGTGAAAATTTTTTATTGTCCATATTATTGTTTAATATTAATATGAAATATGTTGGTTTTGAGCATGGTTTAGCAAAAAATTCCCAAAATGTTTATATATTGTCTTTTATAATGTAATGATTCATTTCTTGATGAAATTGTCGTGGATAATTTTTTTTTTGGTATACTAACTTGTATGTAATAAATTCAAAAGTCACATTTTTTTGAAATTTTCATTGGTCAACTTCCCTTAAGGCCATCAATTTCACCATTGGGTCTTAGATTAAGGAAATATAGGAGTCACGAAGTGGCATTTTCCAAGCACTTAAATCATGAAACATGTTTTCCTTTTAGTAACATTATACTTCCTTTGTGTGTAAATTCTCCATGAAAATAGTCTCATCGAACATGAGGGGCCTCACCAATAAAGGGAAAAAAAATATCCTAAAAGAAAAATGGTATGTAGAGCACCCATCAATAAAGTTCATACAAGAAAAAAATATATTAAGTGAGGTTATACCTCATATAATTAGCAAATGGGGGAATAATTTCCAAGTATTAATGGTTGATGCTTAGGGATACTTGGATGGAATGACTATTATTTGGAATGATCAGTACATCAAAGTTGCCAATATATTTTCCTCTTTTTACATTATGACAATACAATTTTTGTTAATTGGCTCAGAGGACTATTACCATGTATCAAATGTCTATGACTCCAATATCCCAAATGGAAAACCTCTATTTCTCAATTTTATTGCCAACACAATTAATTTACACTCCCCGTCTCCATTTGATTATTGGGAATGACTTCAAAATTATCAAGTCTCCCGAGGAAAAGAAAGGACGAATAATGATGTTTACCAAGATATTTTGTAATTTATACCATCAAATTCCTAATTTAGTCTCCATTAAAGTGCTCAAGCATTGAGTCTCCAACCCACACATGTGAATAAAATGAGATGTAATACATGTGTGTGTGGTGACTAACTTAATACATTGTTTTAATAACTCCACAAACCTATGTATTCTACTCCATCGCATAAATTTACCATAGTGTGACATAAGTAAACCAAGAGTAGACATGAAACCCTTAGGAAACAAGAATTCCCTAGATCCTAAATTAGGTGGTTAGATGATGAAGTGAAAATGCAAGGGGAAAAGAGGAATTCATGATTTAACCATCACAAACATGTGATTAAGTGTGACTAGGAGTGTATATATTCATATGTTTTCCAAGGCGGGAGTTAAAACATGAGTTAGCATTCATTGGGCCTTATTTTACTTTCTTTTTCTTTTCTCAATATAGGACTTAGGGAATGAGGATTTCATTATTTTGGCATAACTCATAGATAAAAAATCTACATGAAACTTCACTTCCACCTTAGAGTTTAGACTTAGATAAATCATTCTAGTGTATCTTAAATTTTATAATTAGATACATCATTCTAGTGTATCTTAGAGTTTAGACTTAGATACATCATTCTAGTGTATATTTAATGATATTTGCCTTCACTTTTTTATTTTCTTTCATAAAAAAATGACAAAAGGGGAAATATTTTGCACAAATCTATGAATTCTTAATCATAAAGGTGTCATGTGATGAAATTGAATTAATATCCTATGGAATTATATGGGAAAAAAAATTCACTAAAGGAAATAAGGAGTACAAAAATATTGATGGGTAACACCTACTCAAATCACCAAGTATATACCCAAACTATCAAGATGACACAATTCTCTAAGTAAAATTATGAAACACCATGGAATAAATTAGCTTAGATATTATACCCAAAGCATCAATAATTAGCAAAGAGTGCTTAAGTGATTAAAATAAAAATAATAAACATTGGAGATATCATATACACATGGATCATACATATCAAGCTCAATGTGCTAGCTAAATCAACCTCTTCCTACACCCAGGGTCCTAGATGACTAAAGCAAGGTGTCATCAAACCAATGTTACATCCATGAATTACATATAGATCCATATATCTCAGTTGGAAAATGATCAATGTGACACAAAATCACAAGGGTTGAGATGATATTCAAAATTTAAAAGTATCCTCTAAAAAGCCATATGGAATGTGTTGAGAAATGTAACTAGTGTCAATCTTCATAATGCAATAAAATGTAATGTTTATCATTGATATATTTATTATTATATTCATTATTGTTATTTCATTTTTGTCAAATAATGTTCTTCATGCTTATAGAGTAAAAAATAATCAAAAAGGAATTTTTATTTTGAGTCAAAGAATCAACATAATACCAAGTCAACAATCCTTGGGCAAGTCAACCTGAGAGCAATCTATTTAAACCTCCTCGATGATTTGATGCTCACGCATGCGAAGGTTTTGTGGCATGTATCTGAAAATTATAGGTTCAAACTTTTTCCTTCAATGTGGGTCTAAAAATTATGTGATTTTACCAGATTTCAGAGGGTTTGACCATTATTGATTTTCATTAACGATTTGACTTGGATGGAGGAGACTTGGAAGAGGGTTGAATTGTATCTTTATGGTAGTCTTGGTCTTGGATCTTGGATATCTAATTTTGATATGATTCTATAAAAGAATGATTTTTATGGTTTCCCCCTTGTGGGGCTTTTCCCTGGCTTGGAGCTTAATTCTTGGTGTTCTTTGTCTCCTTGTGATCTTTATGTTTTTCATCTTTTTGTGATTACTTGATGAATAAGATAATATAAGTAATAATAAGCCAACAAAAATTAAATCATTTTCTTCTAACACCTGGTTTCTCAACATTGTATCAAAGCTAAGGTGAATGAAAGACAGTTTGAAATATCACAAATTGTTGGCATACTTGAAGACTTTATTGAAACTATCATCTCTCCAAAGAAGGCTATTGAAAATATAAACCATCTCTTTCTCAATAACATTATTGAAGGCTATTGAAAATATCATCAAGTTCTCACTCGCTCATCAATGCTCTTGTCCTCTCATCTTAAATTTACTATAATAACAACTTCTCCTTCTTTGACAAGTAAGTATTCTATTATACTCTTTGTCTAATCCTCCTAGCCAAATGTCATCTATTTGTAAGGAAGAAAACAAGCTTGATGGACCTTATAACTACAAGTCTTGGAAGAAGAGAATTGATGTAGTTCTCAAAGAAAATGAAATCATGTGATTTGTGGAAGGCAATGTTCCAGTTTCAGACAAAAAAAATGCTCAAGAAGTATCCAAATACAACAAGGGATAAATTAGGGCTCAAATAATCCTATTTGAATCTATAAAATAGCATATTATTTCTTTTGTTTTAGATTTTTCTACATCTAAAGAAGTTTATGATAATTTTCTCAAACTATATTATGTCAATACTACTGGTCAGAATATATCTCTAAGGAATCAACTCTATGGAACAAGAATGTCAAAAGAGAAACATGTGGCCTCATACTTTATGAAAATATCAAAAGTAAAGGATCAACTTCAAGTACTTGGAGAAACCATATCTAATGAAGAAGTAATCACCTTCGTACTCAATGCTCTACCTCCACCTTGGAGTGGTTTTACAAGTGGGATTATTGCAAGAAAAGATACTCCATATTTTGAAGAACTTTGGGATCTATGTGTTCCATAAGAAATAAGGTTGAAGGCTAAATATGATACCGAACCCAAAAATGAAAAATATTAAGCTTTTGTTAATAAATTGAAGAAAATTTTTGGAAAGTTTGGGAGATTTGGATCTCATTACAAGTACAACAACAAAAACAAACCTCATGGAATATGGGACTTGTCTAAAGTCCAATGCTTTGGCTGCAATGAATATGGAAACTATAAGAGGGATTTCCCCAAATATCCTAAGAAGAATAATAAAAGAAATAAAAGGAAGGAAATAAATGAAGCACATATAGAAGAAGATGAAGGAGTTAAAAAGAAACCCAAGGTTGAAGACAACAGGGACCTCTATTATTGAAGAATGCATCAAGTACCAGGTTTGTAAGAATGTTTATTTTCATTTCTTATTAGAAGATGGAATTTAGAATAGTAGTTAAAGTTATATCTGAAGGACAAAAGGCTTTTGGGATTCATAAATTGTGAAGTCATGAAGAGTTATTTTAAGAGGAAGCATATAGTTTTGAAGAGATAGAATTATCTTCACAGTAATCCACATTCACAGTATTCTAAAATCACAATTAATATTATGAATATTTATAAGCAACCATTATATCATTTAGTAAGCAAGGACTACAAATAGAATCACAACAATAACATAATCAAGGTCAATATGCAACTTTTCTCCAACATGATATTCATTCATGATAAGTTGACTTCATAAAATAAGTCAAGTAATATTACTAGTACAAGACATTTTAGAAGCCAATCATATAGAATAACTATAAGGACAAAAGTATTCCTACAAGAAGAATCTACGCAATTTAATAGTATATCATAAAAATAATCAATTGAATGACAACATGGGAGGAAGAAGTACACTTACCTGAGATGAAAGTGGAGTTTCATGTTCATAAAAGCCTTACAATTAATTATCTAAAAGGTACTTATGGATTAGAGACAATGTCTTTAGAGGGATTTGGAGGAAGAACATGATACATGAAGATTCATATATAAAATTGGGCAGAAAGTTAAAAAGATACTTATTATCAAGATTCTCCTGGTAGGTTGGTTGTCAATTTACAAATGTATGGCAACATCACTATAATGCCTTGACGTAGCAATTTATTGGTTTTATTTTTAAATACATCATTGATGGAACTAATATTGACACTACTGTTGGTCGTTATTTAATTTCTTGAAAGAATGTGAAGCTAGATAATGTGAAGGAAGTAATATCAACTTTAGTTAAATCTAGAAGTAGAAAATTATAAGAAGGATCTTACAACTTGATATTCGAGGATACATCGATTTATTTATAAGTGTTGATAGTAAATAAGAGATACTATTTCTCTTTGATATATGGTATGGTTTCATAGAAGAATACGTAGCATATTTCTGAGCACCGTAGAGGCAAAAAATGTGGTAGTTGTTACGATCAATTATGAATAAGATTGACTTTGTAGAATGTTTGAAGAGCTACTTGATGACATGTTGGATTTTATTTTGATATTAATCAAGTCTACATGAATATTTTCAGAGAATCAGGAAGGTATAAGTGCTTTATGGTTCATGACATGATGCAAGATGAAGTAATGAAGCAACAATATATCTTCATTGATGAAGCATATAGCCGATGTATCTATGATGTTATTTTCTATGAAAAGGATGGGTATTCTTGAGAAAAAATTATGCTTGTGGATGTATCATCCATGGTTGAGAGGGAGTGAGGTTGGGTACCATATTCTGCATGTGCCATGTACTATGTCCAAGACTAATAGTTGTAAGCCTAGTAAAGACACTAGTAGGGAGAATTGTGAATTGGATAAAAATATAGGACCAATATTCTTTGAAGATTTGTACTTTGACTAGGATTAACTACCATAATTCAAGAACATTAATATAAGATAAGAATATCCACTTGGAATACCAATCACTTGTCATCACAAAACATCAATTATTGTCCAAATAAGAAAAAAATAAAACCGAAATAAAAGGAGAGATAAAATCTGATTTTTTTAGCTTGTTTCTGCTCACACTTATAAAGGTTTTGTGGCTTCTCTTCTAAATTATAGGTTTAAACATTCTCCTTCACTACAGGTCTGATTTTGTTTTTATTTGACCATATTTTAGAGTGTTTGATCAACGCTGACTTTTGTTAACTTTGAATTGGTTGGAGGAGGGTTGACTTGGATATTTGTTGTAGACTTGGTCTTGGTCATGGGTCTTGTATATATCATTTTGATCTAATTCTATAAGAGAAGGTTTTTTGGGTTTTCCCCCTTATGGGGTTTTTCCCTAGCTCTGAGCCTAATTCTTGGTGTTTTTGATTTCCTTGTGATTTTTATGTTTTGCATTTTTTTGTAATTACTTGATGAAGAAGATAATCTAAGTAATAATAAGCCAACAAGCATTCACATCTAATTATCAAGTTAAGATAAATAAACAATTTTCTTCTAGCACTTGGTTTCTCAACATGAAGTAGGGTAATAGGTCCTATGACATCCAACCTACGATCTATGATGGGAAATCCTCAATAGTCCCTTTGAAGAAATATGTCTCATTGAGGGGGTCAAGAAGAGGTATGAGGCCCCACCAATTTGATAGTTGAAGAAGTTTGAATCTTGGTTTATCAATTTTTTCCCTATGTATGCAAGGAAACATGGAAGGAGGTGATCCTTTGGAAGAGTTCAAAAGGGTAAGTCCACATAAGGCCTTATATAAATATTTGAATCCAAGGTTCTCCCTCATAAATAGATTTATACATGTATTGAAAGAGAGTAAAAAAAGATCCATCGAAATATTAATAAAGACAATAAAAAATCGCTTGAATATCATAATTAATGGGGCATCTACAAATGAGGTGATTCTCTAACTCTATGCCATGTATATGGCATAACTAGTAGATATTGTTGAGAAGAAGAAAATATCCCAAGAGATATAGAAAATGAAAAAAATTCTGATAGTAATAATTATGCAGAAGATGGTCTTGAAACTAGTAAGTTCATGAATCCATAAGATGGTAAGGTCATTAGCATCATCATAATCATTGTCATCATCTTCATTATCATCCTCATGACTACTGATTTTTGTAACATCAGAAAGTGTTCCAAGTCTCAAACTTTAGGCTTGGACACCAATATGCCATGTTGGATTCAGGGGCCTCTCACAATCTTATGCCCAAAGTAATCATGGAAAGGACAGGGTTGGAAATTACTAGACCATATAAGGATTTTTTTTCTTTTGATTCAAAAAGAGTTTATTGCATTGCTTTAATAAAAGATGTTGTTGTTGGTCTTACACAAGTCCCTACCAAGATAGTGGTAATGGACATTGTGGTAGTAGACATTCCACCTAAATTTGGCATGCTGTTATCAAGGTCATGGGTAGCAAAGATCAAAGGTACAATGTGGATGGACCTAACTTCTGCCACCATTCTAGTTTTTGGTGAGCAAAGGAGACTATACAGAGAAACAAGGATGGCTTACATGGTAAGTAGTAAAGATAAACCTTAGAACTTTCCAATATATGTTGTTGATACTAAACTTGGATCTACTATTATTTTCAATGAATTGACTGATGAAGCAGAGGAGGAAAAGAAAGCATAAAAATAGAAAATTGTAATTCAACAGACAGAAAATCAGCAAATCAGTGAGGAGAAGGCAAAAGGTTGGTGGTTGTTACATTTTGATGGATCAACAGGAAGAGAGGGGGCAGGAGCAGGAACTTGGATCACAACTCTAGAAGATGAAAGTAAGTTCTTTTCTTACAAACTTAATTTTGATTGCACAAATAACATGGCTGAGTATGAATCTTTATTTTAGGGCTTAGAAATTTTGAAAAGAATGGGTGCCCAAAAGATTTTTGTTTGTGGAGATTATGAATTATTTATTAAGCAATTTGAGGGTGTGTATCAAAATAAGGATGTGAGAATGAGGGCATACAAAAATTTGATCATGGAGATGTTAGAGAATTTCCAATAATATTCACTCAGTAGCTAACTCCCTAGATGTCTCTGCAAGTCTATTTATCATCCTTACACATTCCACTGAAAGTTATGAGATTAAATTCTGCATAGACCTGTTATCCCCGATAACATTATCCATTGGCAAGTTTTTGAGGATGACCAACAAGTCAAAAACTTTATAGAATTGAAAGAGGATTCTGAAAGTACACAAGTATATCAACAAAACATGCTTGCTGAAACAAAGGGAAATTATGAAGTGTTACAGATGAAGAATAAATCTATACCCAAAGGTCTCATACCCCTTGAGAAGATTTTTTATCAGAATGATGTGTTCAAGTCTCCTATGATACAAGCTGATGATGAAGAGTTAGAGAGTTGTAACCTTGGTACAGTATCAATGCCAAAAATGATTAAGCTTTCAAAGTTTCTTTCAGTTTATATGAGACAGAAATATATTGAGATGATGAAAAGGTTCATAGATGTTTTTGCTTGGATTTATGCTGATTTGAAGAAGTATGATCCTACTATCATTCAACATACCATTCCCATTAAAAAAAATGAAAATCCTTTCAAGAAAAAGCTAAGGAGGATTAATCCACTTCTCATGCCTCTAATTGAGAAGGAAATCGATAAACTCTTTAATGCTAAAATTATTGTTCCAATCAGATTCACAAAGTGGCTTGCAAACTTGGTTCCAGCAAAAAAAAAGAGTGGAGAAATCAGAATCTGCATTGACTTTAGAAACTTGAACAAAGCCTCTCTGAAGGAAAACTACCCTCTCCCAAAGATGGACCAAATTTTGCAGAAAATTGTTGGTTCCCAAAGGATGTCTATTCTTGATGGTTTTTTAGGGTACAATCAGATACTTGTGCATCTAGAAGATCAAGAAAAAACAATCCTTACCACACCATGGGGCACATTCATGTATGCTAAGATGTCTTTTGGTCTAATGAATGCAGAAGCTACCTTTCAAAGAGCAATGGAAATTGCCTTTGCTGAGGAGAAGGACAAGATGGTGGTTGTCTATTTGGATGACATAACAGTCTTCTCAAGGAGAGAAGAAGATCACTTGAAGCACCTAGAAAATATTCTGCTGAAGTGTGGAAGGTTTGGCATTTCTCTCAATCCCACTAATATAATTTTTTCTCTAACATCAGGGAAGTTACTTGGGAATATTATTTCTAAAGATGGGATTAAGATTGATCCAAGCAGGGTCAATGCAATTCAGAAAGTGGATTTGCATAGAAGCAGAAAGGAAATTCAGTCTTTCCTTGGAAGGGTAAATTTTGTGCGGATATTTATTCCTAATTTTGCTGAGATTGTAAAAGACATAACAAAGATGCTAAAGAATGGAGCTGACATCAAGTGGACAGTTGAAGCAAAGCACTCATTTGAGGAGATTAAGAAGGCACTCACCCAAGTACGAGTGTTGATCAGCTTGGATTTTTCAAAAGAATTTTTGGTTTTTACATTTGCATCAGAAAATACAATTGCTGGAGTTTTGATATAGAAAGGATAGCAAGGTACTGAGCATCCCGTTTCATTTTTAGCAGGACATTAGCTAATTTAGAGATGAAGTACAACATATTAGAGAAGCAATCTTATTCTTTGGTCAAGGCCATCAAAGATTTCAGAATTTACATTCTACATTCTCATGTTATAGCTTTTGTTCCTAATGTTGTTGTGAAGGACATCCTAACTCAAGCCGATCCTGATGGTAAGAGAGGGAAGTGGATAGCTAACTTGCTGGAATATGATATAGAGATTAGGCCCACAAAATTTGTCAAAGGTCAAGGCCTAGAAAAGTTTATGGCACGGTCAAAATTTGACTGTCTTGACATGAACTTAATTGTAGAAATTTCAGAATTATTAGATGAAGATGAAGAGCTGATTCCCAATGAAGAAAAGTACACCATTTCAGATCGGTACAAAGACATTGTGTTTGTCTTACATCATCATAGAGCACCTGTTGAGTTGACAAAGTCCAAGGCAAGATTTGTGAAGCTAAAGTCTTTGAGGTACTGCATCATTGATAAAAATCTGTATTGGAAAGATACTAGTGGTATTATTTTGAATTGTTTGTTGGAAGAGGAGGCTGAAAAAGTGATTGAGGAGTTTCACAAAGGATATTATGGAGGTCATCATTATTGGAAGGCTATAGAAACTAAGATTCTCAGAGCAAGGTATTATTGGCCTACTATGTTTAAAGATATCTACAAAAAGATTGTTTCCTACCATGAATGCCAAATTTTTTACGGTACGAAGAAGCCTGTGCCTTTACCCTTGATGCATATCTATGTCGAGGTGCCATTTCAGCAGTGGGGGCTATATTTTATTGGTGAGATTCATCCATCATATTCAGGTCAGCGTCGCTAGATTCTGACAGCAACTGATTATTTCACCAAGTGGATTGAAGCAATCCCAACTAGGCAAGAAAATGATTCATTTATCATTTCATTTTTGGAAAATAATATATTGTCTAGGTTTGGCTGCCCTATGAATATCATCACTGATAATGCACAAGCATTGAAATCTAAGAATTTGATCAGTTTTTGTCAACAATATCACATTACACTTCGGCATTCTACTGCATATTATCCACAAGTTAATGGTCTTGTTGAATCTTCTAACAAGAGAATTGTGAGGATTATTAAGAAGGTCTTGCAAGAAAATAAGAAGTCATGGCATTTGAATATGAAGTATGCTCTATGGGTTGATAGAGTGTGCACAAAGACATCAATTTGAACTTCACCTTATGATTTGGTATATGAAGCTGAAGTCATCTTTCCTACATCCTTGGGAGTGTATGTCATGAAGCCGCTACAAGGATTAGAGGAGGAGCCAAATGCAATTCAGAGGAGGATTAATCAGTTCATAGATTTTTAGGAGAAAAGGGAGGAAGTCTATAACAATAATCAACAATCTAAAAATAGAATCAAGAAGACGTTTGAAAAGAAGGTCAAGGAGAAAAACTTTCAAATCCAAGATGTGGTTTTGAAATGGGAGGCCAAGATTGAAGAAAAGGGGAAACATGGTAAGTTTGAAAAAAATTGGAAAGGTTCATTCAGAGTAGTTGCATTTCATGGGAATAACACTTACATTCTGCAGGAGATGGATGGACAACCTTGTGCTGGAGGGCTTGTCAATGGAAGGTCTTTGAAGTACTATTCCTCTTAAATTCTGTTGATCATTCATTCCATTGCATATATTCTGTTTTATATGTTTTTCTTCTAATAAAGACAAGTTTATCATCAAGCTTGAGCCCGAGGTGAAGGTCATTAGAGTTTGAAGGAAAGCTTGGAAAAATTTAGAGTTTTTTGTTTTCAAGAAGATGGATAGCAGCACTGGAACTATAGGTTTTTTGGTGTACCACAGGGGCACACCATCCCAAGTGGAGCCACTTTTAATCACTTAGAAAAAATGAAGCATCATTTGACAAAGTCCTAGAGGTTCATATGTCAAAGGTAGGGTCATAGAATTCATTTTTCATTACTTGGTCAAGGAAAAATTTAAATTTTTCTTATTTAGCCTATCCTAAGGTCTAAACTCACCCTCATTTAAATCCTTTCATGTCACGCCAGTCATGATTTTCTAAAAATTTTCATTTCCCAAGTTTATAGCACCGAAAGAATCATTTTAGCCAAGAATCCACACTTTCATAGCGAAATACACAGAGAAAATTCACTTTTCGCTACGAAACTGCTAATACTTTCATAGCGAAAATGCCCAGAAATACACTAGGTACGCTACGAAAGTAAGGATTCATGTCTGTCTTTTCAAAATAGCTATTAGGTGTCAGTAAATGATTGAAAGGGATAGGATAGATGCCATTCGAGTCAGTTAAGCTAAAGATCAAGGTACATGGTCAGGGCTTAAGTCATCATCACCATTTTAAGCATGTATGAGTTATCATTATGCTATGAGTTGTCATCGAACTTCAAAAACTTTCCAATTTGAGTTATTTATCATTCTCCATTGCCTCTTTGCATGTTATTGAGCTCTGGAGAGTTATTCCACTTATTCCAAGTTGTGGCTGGTATTTTCAAAGGTTTGTAGGTATCATTGATCAAGCGAGGCAGATAAGACATTAAAGCACCATGGCAGCAAAAAGGAAGACCAACAAAGGTGGCCACTATCTTAGATATGAGCCATCAGACATGAACCTAATAAATGAAGACCCAACAACTGTAGAAGTTTTCAGAAGAATAGGGTGTTTGTAGTTTTGTCAAAGATTGCAAGGATGCCATGTTCAGGTTTCTAAATAATTTTCCCTAAACTTGAATGGAACAGCTACAAAAGTGGGAATGTTGAATCTCACTATAACACCAAGGACCATTGCAGCAACAAGGATTCCAAGAGGACAAGAAAAATGGTTCAAAGGTTTCAAATTCAACATGGAGGAGTGTAAAGAATTTATCAAGCTAGAAAATAGTGAGGTTGACCTTACAAATGCCATTCCAAGGAGCTGCATGAAGGATAATTTCTCAAAGCTACTGCCTATCATTCAGAAATATTTCACTTGTGAACGGAGATATCATAAAGTCTATTCTTACCACTTCAAGCTTCTTCTACACTTTGTTGGTAAGATATCTCTTGATCTACCTTTTTATTTACACAGAAACTTAGCAAAAATGGTAGATAAAGTTCAAGCTAAATCTAAAGGAAGTGAAACCTCACTTTTTCATCAGGGTTTAAAATTTTTTTTGGTTTAGATGAGCTACAAAGACTAGGTAGAGACTCGTCTTCTTTTTTGTCTATTAGTGGTTTTGAAATGGATACCATTACCCCTAAAAGAACTCCTAAACCTAGAGGTATACCATCACCTTTAGTGGAAGAACAAATTGAACCAATAGGGGCAGAGCAAAGTGAACCAGTAATCATGGAAACAGAGCAGTTGCGGAGATTTGATACACCCACTGGTCCACCTGCAAAACAAAAGTAAATAATGAGAAAACCTACAAAACAAGAGCCAACTATGAGTAAACAAGGCAGCAAAATGATTACAAGGAGGCAAATAGTGGCTAAAGGAAAATTAGAAGACATACTACATGCTATTGATATTGAAGAGACTCCTATAGTCTAGGATGAGGATATATATGAAGGTGGAAAGAAGATCAAGAAAGCTAAATCAACAAAGAAGTTAGAGTTTGAAGGTGAGGATGCAAGTTTATGTTTCAGGCTAGGAAGCCCATGACAAGACATGCTAGAAAATTTTTGGAAAGTAGTAAAGAAGTTCATCTAGCCACTGACATCGTCTAGCCACCAAAAAGCATTATTGACCTTTCATCTCCTGCAGAAGAAGATCTAGTCAACAAGCAAAAGAAAGGAAAAGAGAAAGTCATTGAAAAAATAGAGTTTGAATTCCTTGAAGAATAGTTGAGGTTAGCTAATCATGAAATAGCAGTCATGAAGAAGGAGGCGAGGAAACATAATGTTCAGAAGGTTTAGTTTGAGAAGGTGAAAGAGTTTTGGGAAGAGCAGGTTGAAAGTGTATCAAAGACCCTAGATAACACACAACAATTAATCAAATGGACTATGCCATTAACGAAAGAAGTGAAGAATTTCAGAAGAGTGAACCTGCACTTAAAAAGGCTAGTAACCAAAAGTTGAAGAACCAAGTTAAAGACCTCCAAGAACAACTAGAATTGATCCATGAGGAGCTGGAGAAGAAGGGTCTAAAAATGACTATAGTTGAGGAGCCCATAGCTCAACTCATCATCAATGAAGAAGAAACACCTCAAGACTCTTAGGTTGAGTTAGTTTATGTTTTGAAAGGTCAATGGCATGTTGAAAATCAAATTTGTACAACTAGAAGGTACCTTTTTTAAATAAGGCAAAATTATGGAATTTACATAGTTTTCCATAGTTTCGTAGCATTTCCTAGGCTTGAAGCCAGGAAAATGCTATGAAACCACCTGTATCTGTCTTTTTGCTTCTAAAACAAATTTTGGTAGCTTTCAAGGAGAGGAAATGATAGTGAGGATGTGTCAGGCTATGATGAACACAATGCAAGAGCAAAGAATCAGAAATTTTGGTTGCAAAGGTCATTTTTTGTACACTACAAAAGCACGCTACGAAACTGCCATACTTTTGTAGCGACCTATTTTGAAGGTTTCTGAGTAGGTTTATGAGAATTTTTGGGAATATGGACATATTCAACGATTCAAGTGACCTTGCCAAAAATCATCCATGACTTGAAGGCCATGAAAGGGAGACAACTTATCAGTTGAAGACTTCTTTGAATATAGACCTATGTTTTCCTAAAAAATAGGGTTTGTTTCCAGATTTTGAGGAGGGTAATTAAGATTTCAAGTAGTGATGAGTTCTGTAATAGCTCATTTGAACATGTGAAGCATTAGTTGTCAGATGTGTAACTATTTTAAGAGATAAGGTAGTTGATGTAATAATTAGCAATTTGAGTCCTGTTAGGAAAAGGAATGTTTTATAGTGTAGCTGTCATTTTCTCATTAAAGCACATGTTTTTCTATTATGCAAGGTGTCATAGGAAAATTTCGATGAATCTAGCCAAGAGGAAGATCATCTCTGATGTAACCAAGTCTATTAAAGGGTATATATTCAAAATTGTAAAGGGTTGGAGACTTTTTGCACTACTGTGGCTTTATGTAATTTGTCTGTTATCAGTGATATAGAGGAATTTTTCTTGACAGACCTAAGATTCTCATGGAGTTTTTAGTGCTTATCTGATCTATGTTTTTATGTGTACTACTTGTAGTGGATTTCATCTTTAATACTCAAAATTAATAGGTGTATGCTCTGACTTCCTTTATTGATGAAATGGTTGTGTTATTTTATGTTCCATGTGTGATTTACCTTTGCTAAAAACTCTTGCCTACCTCAGCTTCCATGTCAAGATGCCTTTCCACTAAACCTACTAATTTTTTGACTCCATAAGCCCAATGGTTGCAGACCTGTACACTTTTCAACCTACATACATCACAATCAAGCTATTTTCCAAATAGAGTTAGCCATCTAGTTTCATCTTTATCAAATATCATTAACCTTTGAGAGAGCCCTCTCGGGCAGAAGAGGCTAGCTTGATCTGGTTTGGTTTAAACGAGTTTCATGAGAGTTGTTTGATTAGCATCCAAATTAGGTGCAATTTCATGATGAAGCAATTGGTAACAATTCAATGGCTAACTTGAGTGATGGTATTTCACTTTCAATGGGTAACACAACTTCTAAACCATAGACAAGTTGAAAAGGAGTCAACCCTGTAGCAGTTTTTGCAGAGGTACTGTATGCCCATAATGCCGAAAAAATCATGGTATGCCAATTAGATTTATGAGTCCCGATAATCCGTTTAATCATGGTGGTTAAAACCTTGTTGAAAACCTTAACTTGACTATTAGCCTATGGGTAATATGGGGTAGAATTATCATGGCATAGGCCAAGTTGATCAGAAATTTCGGTCATCATAATATTCCAAAAATGGCTCCCATGATCCGTAATAATAGCTTGAGGGACACCGAACTGAGAAATCACATGATTGAATATGAAATTAGCTGCAATTTTTCCATCAACCACGAATGTAGGCAGCGCCTCAGCCCATTTGGAAAAGTAATCTACAGCGAGAATAATATACCCATGCCCCTAGGCCGAGTGAGGGTTACATGTAATGAAATCGACGCCCCATTTGGAAATAGGACCGACAACAATGACTGGGTGAAGAGGAGTTGGAGGTGCACGCATCTTTCATAAAAAATTTGGCATTTTCGAACCGCGATGATACAATATTTGAATAAATACGACCAAAAATAACCAACGCGTAATATCTTTTGGGCTGTGGAAAACCCAAACATATAACCACCACACGCTCCAGAGTGGTAATCATTCAAAACCCTTTCAGACTCTTGGTAAGTTATGCAACATCGAAAAACAAAATCCACACCACGATGATAAAGAGTGTCCCCAACAATATTATATTACTAGGATTGGTATCAGATTCTCTGTCGATCTGATTGTGAAAGCTCTGGGCGAAAGGTTTGGGTCTGAAGATATTTAATGATATCTCCATAACAGGGATCTAAAGTACTCATTAGAAACATAGATTCATCCGCGATAGGATTATCTGCCTCCGTTTCAGACTCAGTATTGGGAAAGTCACACATAAGTTCAGCAAACACTAGTGCTTTCTTTGAATTGGACTTCTCGAACTCCAAATCAAACTCTTACAGGATAACAATCCATTTGGAGTATTTGCCTCCGAGAAATTGTTTTGTCAATATGTAGGTCATCGGGTTGCAATTAGATATCATTGTGGTTTTGTGTAACAATATTTAATGACAGAATCGTTGGACAACTTGAACTACCACCGAGGCCAATTTCTCCACATGTTAATACTTTATTTCCGTAGATTCCGACTTAGGTAATAGATCACATGTTTGTTGTTAGATTCATCCTCCTGAACCAAAACCATTCTGATCGTGAAATCATAGGAAACTAAGTATAAAAAGTAATCTTGGTGGTAATTGGCCGAATGCAATAATGGTGCATGGGTCAACAAGTTTTTAAGTGCATCAAAATATTTATCGGCAATCTCATCCCAAATAAATGGAGCATTTGTTTCAACAACCAGGTAAAAATTTTTGTTAACTCAACATAGTTTGGGATGAATCTACGTAAAAAGTTTGGTTTCCCCTGCAAACTCTGGAGTTGGCGAAGAGTGGAAGGAGGAGGTAAGTTGATGATAGCCTCAACCTTCGATGGATCCACACAAATTCCATCTTTCGAAATGATGAACCCAAGTAATTGTCCTGATTGTACACAAAAAACACATTTGTGTAGATTCAAACGAATTTTGTAATGCCTACATCTCATGAAGATAGCTCGTAAGTGTATATGATGATCTTCTCTACGTAAAGAATGAGCAGGTAAGTCGTCCTGATAAGGCTATACAATATGTTTGATATCATGAAAAGCATAATACATAGCTCTTTGAAAATTTGCACCATCATTTTTTAGTCCAAAAGGTAGCTTGCAATATGAAAATGTTCCCAAGGACATATAAATGATGTTTTCGGTTGATCGGTAGGGAGTATGTTGGTTGATTTGATTGTAGCCAGAAAAACCATCCATAAATGAGAATAATTCGTTTCTGGCACAATCATCAAGAATTTGATTAATATAGGGTGTAGGATAGTTGTCTTTTGGATACGCCTTGTTAATGTCTCGATAATCGATACATACTCTGATAGTCCCTTGTTTCTTCGTAACGGGAACTATGTTATATACCCAATCTATCAAAGGAATAGGATAAATAAATCCTGCTCATAATATCTTCTCAACTTCAGCTTTGATTGCTGCAGCTTTCCACGGATGTATTAAACGTAATCTCTGTCTAATAGGCTTAGCATCCGGGTATGTCTTAATTTCATGAATTACAATCTTAGGATCGATACTTGGCAACTCTTCATAAGAACAGGAAAAAATGTCTCATAATTCTTGAAATGGGGCTTTGTAAGTGTTAATATCTTCCATCGAACAAGAAGCACCTATATGAATGTTTTCAATAATTCCAGGTTTAATCGATATGTCAATAGGAACTATTGTAGAAATATTTCCAAAATTTGTCTCAGAATCTGAATGTGTAATCGATGTGGGATTTTGTGGTCCCTTGACATAATCAATTGTAAAAATAGATGAAAAATCATTTTCAAGATTATCAAGATCATGCAAAAAAGAATATTGATGATGTGTATCATGCCATGGTAATTCATTTGATGACAACATTTCCCGAATACTTTCATCAGTTACAAATACATGTTGAAAGGGATCCTAAAATGATGTCAAGGTTGAGCTCGATAGAGAAGATGATTCTTTGTTGATCACATTCATTTGATCAGGAAAAGTTGATGGGGTTTCAGAATATGATTGTACTGCTACATATTTAGATTCAAAAGGACTTAAAGGCATCTTGCTGTTGTAATATTCCAATTATGATTCTGAAGGCACAATCCATGTGTCATAAAATGGTATTGTGCTTGATGAGATCATATTAATATTGGAAATTATTCGTGGTACGTTGGGTGGGGGTATAGTGAAAGTTCCCCTGAGAGAAGAATCCTTCATTAATCCTAAACCAACATCTTCGTATGGGATAATTGATCTTTTGACATGTTGAATGCTATCTGTAGAAGTAGGATCTGAAGAGAAGTATGAAAACTGATCGACTCTAACAATATTTCCTTTGTGAGGAAACATGATTACCCGAAATACGGATGAAACAACAGTGGTCATTGCGTAAGACCAACTACGACCCAGAATAAGGTTGTAATCAAGATGGGCATCAACAACTTCCACCTCTAGGTTAACCCGTATGGATGAAAACCTCTTCCATCAAAGGCTTTAAGGATATTCAGTGATTGGTTAAGTGCTAGAGAACCAATGGTTTTCCAACAATTTAACGACATTATACACGTATTTTCCCCCTCATCAATTACAGTATGAAAAAATTGTCTTGATTTGACTAATACTAGAATTTGAAAATCCTTTAAATGAGGGAGTCTAGGTACAAAAATTTTGAGATCAAAGACCATTAGGTTTGAGTCTTGAGGATAAATAACTCCAATAGTTGATAATAGTAATTTCCTTTGTGTTGGACATGATTGTAGCACTTCTAAGGCCGACATTGCTGAAGGGGATATCACCAAATCTTCAACAATGTTGTAATTCTGAGCAACTCTTGCATGTTGAGATTGCAACAAGATGATGAGCTTAGTGGAAATGAGAGTCGCTCACTAAGTGGGCCACAGTTATTTTTGGCGCAAAGTCTATTTTTAGACATATGGATCATGTTCTATGAGTTGCAGGATGCTATTTGTGGATGGTTGGTCAAGTTGGAAAAAATAGATGGACTTTTATTTTTAGACATATTGGGCGGAATCTATTTTTAGATTGCCAGTCTAAAAATAGATATGTCGAATATTATTAGCTCTTAATAATATTTTGACTCTAAACATTATCTTATTCTCTTGGAGCACTTCAGTTAAGTGCACAGATGTGGCACAGGAGCTGACAGAAGGAATTACGCTATTCCTGAGGGTTAAGTGGAGTTATTGCATGGATACTTTAGTTAGAACTCATGTGACAGAGTTTGGTGGAGTTATTGAGGTAGTTGATGGAGTTGTGTTCAGTTTAACTGAGTTAAACATAGTTGAGCTAGTTGTATCTAGTCTAACTGATTGATACAATAGTGAGAGTGGTGTGAATTAATTATTAATTAATTCACTAATTATTAACTCATAAATCAACTAAAGAATACATCAGTTAACTTCAGTGCATGGACAGTTTCAGTGGAGACTGAGGTAGGTGAAAGAGCAGTGTGACTATCAGTTGTGACTATACTGGTGCATGAGTTTGCACCACACATTGATGGAGATGCCAATGAGGATTGTGTAGTGCATACTAGAGGGATTTGAACTCATATTGGGCCATTATTCATCTTGGATTGCGCAGTAGAGGCGGGCTAACAGGCGGAGCAGATTAGAGCATGTGTTTTGCTAGATCTGAGCTTGTGTAGTGTGTAACAATTGGAGATTGTACTGAGAGCTTGTGAGGAGTTTGTAAAATGATTGTTACATGATCTCTATCATTATAATATACAGATAGTTGGGGGTTTTCAGATTTAAGCTTTCCCATAAATACTGTGTTTATATGTGTGATTGTTTATGGTTTTAATGTGCGCATGCGATTGTTTATATTTCCACAATTAATGATCAATAGTAGAAGAGGTTATGCATTATGCATGAAGCTCAAATAGTGTGTGATCATGATAATCTTGGTGAATAATTACGCCGTGTTTTTATTTATTTGAAAACTTTCCTAAATGCCTTTCTCGTCTTAATATTTTCCATCCAATCTCGTTACACGATTTAGACAATATTTATGAATCGTTGATTGAAACATAACCGTAATAGTGACAGCGCTACGCTACTAACTACTCTGCTCTAGAAGATTTGAAACTAGCATAGACATGGCATGGCTTCCATGCGTCCTGCAGCACTGGGCTCGACTCTGGTAGATGCATGCCATGGATTGAGAAAATAACCAACCACCATTTAGACCAGCTTCATTGAAATGGAAAGGAACTTGAGAGGGTTTCACTAACCATTTCAATTTCAGGCGCTTATTGGTTCAATTGCACATAAACATTGGGGAGATATGCGGAAGCTCGGTTGTGCAAAAGTTAAATTTCAAATTGGAGATATATTAGTAAATTTTAAACTTAAGAACATACTATCCGCCACAGAGGTAACAATAGTCTGTCTGTGTTATAATCATTCTCAGAATATAACTTTGATCGGAAGCACTGGAAACTTCGATTGGAAGGACATGCTTGGCAAAGGAGGATTCGGTGAAGTTTATAAGGTATAATATCAAAGGTGATTTTGATGGTTTTGTCCATTATATGGTTTGTTCATATGTTAATTGTATTGAATCCAGTGATCTGCAGGGAAGAATTCCTGATGGTAGGGACGTCGCCATTAAGAAACTGAATGGAAAGCAGACTACTCAAGCTTCTGTGGAATTCATGACGGAAGTGAAGCTCATTTAGATTTATAATTGCTGTAATCTGGTTTGTTTACTTGGATGTTGCAAGAAAGGGTAGAAATTCCTGTTGGTTTATGAATTCATGTAAAATAATAATCTTGACCTATATTTTTCCGAGAAATCCAAACACATATTTCTAGCGAGCAGATGGTGAGTGGGAGAAAGTGCGTCAACGCAAGGAGTCGTCTTTGAATAGGCCACGCCTCTTTCTTGAATTTCTACTTTTGAAAAGCATGCACTATCTCTTTTTAATGCTTTTTTGAACATGGCTTTTCCATCACACAAGAGTACTGTATTTTTAAAATCTCTGATCGTAGTTATTTTATGTAAATAGGCATACCCAATTTGCAATTTATTAGCACTCAAGCATTTATGCAATAATGTGATTTAGCCACAAACACTACAGTTAATTGAAGAATTTTTCATTGGAGTATGCAGCGGTTATATGGTGCCAGAGTATGATCAGTGAAAGTGGGGGCGATTATCAGTGAAAGCTGATGTAGTAGAAGAAAATGCAGTGATAAAGAAAAACTTGTTAGAATGAGTAAGATTTTCAATTTATAAATTTTTATTTTTATTCTATAATCAATATTTTTTTGAATAATCCCATACAATCCAATTCTAATCTATTTAAATCAAAATTCGTTTAAATATTTTTGTACAACCCAATTCTAACAGCCATCTATTTAAATCAATATTTGTTTTAATATTCCCCTACAACTCAATTCTAATCTCTTTAAATCAATACATGTTTGAATATTGCCATACAACCCAATTCTAATAACTAGGGAAACAAAAAAAATAGTTTAATTGGTCACCTGCAATTACTAACTACTACCAGAAATATCGCAGTAACAACCTGAGAGTTAGGCTGCATTCAGCTGTAGCATAGTCTATCTAATTATAATTAGATACTCACCTCCTCTAATATAATTTAAATTTAAAATTAAACAAAATTTATTCCGCAAAAGTTTTATTTATACTTAAATTTATATTTAATTTTTATAATGTATATTTAAATATAAATCTAAATTTTAGATTATGAATCAACTTGGGAAAATGGTGGGAAAATAGATTTAAATATCTGACTCGCTCACTGAAAACATATCCACGCGGAATTTAAATATTTTATTTCCGTTTACTCCTGAACTTGGTTTAAGTTTGTCTTTGTTTCGACAACATAATACACGTCACTCAATTCGGCAGTGTCCCAATTGTGAACGTAAATCTCCATGAGATGACCACATGTGGGAGACCAAGAAGACCGGCGTTGAGTTTCTCCCCTGCATTGTTCCAATTGTGCTTTACTAATATGCACTTAATTAATATCATATAGGGTGTTATATAATGGCTAAATGTTTATAATTGTATTGGATTTATATTATCTTCTACTTTCGAATGTTAATGTCAATGGGAGATGTTTGGAATTTTTTTTAAGCTTATTGTCATCACTAATATGATGATTTGTGGAAAAAGACTCTGGATTAGACTTTTTATAATTATAACCATTGGATTGTACCATTTAAAAGTAATATGGGAAGGTCTTATTTATAAAATCTACATGGTTAAAAACAAGTAAAAAATAAAGTTTATATATGAATAACTCATGCCAAATAGAAATAATAAATAGAAAATGTATTACTTGTATTTCTTTTATGTTTTAATTTAGGATTTAAGTTTAAAATTTATGTTCAATTTAGGATTTAAGTTGAAATTTTTAAGAATAAATGTACATTTATTTTAATTTTTCAAAGATTTGATTATTAAAAATCAGTGAAGTGTACATATTTTATTTTATTGTAGATTTAAATTTATAATTTTTTTAAGAGAAAATCCATGCTCTTAACCATTAGACTCACTAAAAATAAAATTAATATATATTTATTTTATTTAAAGTAAATATTGAAATATTTTATTCAATATTAGATTTCTTTAACTTTTGTGTTAACTTCAAATTGAGTACAATTTTTTACACATTCTCCTAGCCACAACCAAGCTCTTTCAAAAAGCTATTAAATTCATGACACACTGATAAGAAAAATATTGACAATTCTCTTAATTAAAATTTTAGGATTTGAGATCTTAATCTAGTAAGTATAGCATATTATTTTTTTATGTTTAATTTTGTAAGTTAGTGTCATGCAGAAGTCAGACTATAGGTTGAGTATAAAATTGTTTTTTTTTTATGTTTTGACCTATGAAAATTTAAATTTTGAATCTCATAATTTACATAATACTTCATAATCGAGTGATTAACAATTGAGTTGTCCAAATAATAAAAGACTATAAAAAATTATAACCTACACAAACCACCTAATTTATAAATTACATATATTTTTAGGTAGACAAAAATGACACCAATATATATATATATATATATATATATATATATATATATATATATATATATATTACAAATTATAAAATTAATTACTTACTCAATGAATTATATATGATGTATAACATTAAATAAAATATCCTCAAATTAAATAAAATAGGACCCAACAATTTCACAATGTTTCTCGAATTTATATGTCACAATGCATCGAATTTAACAATTGAGTTGTCAAAATAAAAAAATGCTATAAAAAATTATAACCTACACAAACCACCTAATTTATAAATTATATATATTTTTAGGTAGACAAAAATGGCACCAAAAAATATATATATTACAGCTTCTAAAATTAATTGCTTAATGAATTATATATGATGCATAACATTAAATAAAATATCCTCAAACTAAATTAAATAGGACCCACCAATTTCACAATTTTTCTCAAATTTATGTCACAATACATCTCGAATTTATGCATTACGACGTTTCCTTTACAACTTCAGGTGCAATTGCTAGTTATAATCTGCTTGTTATATACCATTATATATATAATCTACTTGATTCTATTGCATCGAAACACGTTTGTAGTATGCTGAAATCACGGTCCTAAATCGTTTTTTTTTTTAAGATTAAACCATGTGAAAACCATTTTGTAATATACCAATAGCAACGTACTTGACTTTAAAAACGAAATCACATGGATGCCAAAGAATGCGGCATTGCAGTTGGGTTACATTAATTTTTTGAATCTTTGTAATATACCAATAGCAACGTACTTGACTTTAAAAACGAAATCACATGGATGCCAAAGAATGAGGCATTGCAGTTAGGGTTACATTAAATTTTTTGAATGTTTGTAATATACCAATAGCAACGTACTTGACTTTAAAAACGAAATCACATGGATGCCAAAGAATGAGGCATTGCAGTTGGGTTACTTTAATTTTTTGAATGTTTGTGGGGTTGTTGGCAAAGGTAATATTTAAATGAAGCAGTACGCATTCCAAAAGTCCAAGTAGGGTAAGAGTTATCCATATTTAATGCTTAGGGTTATATATGTTTGATTTGGGTTATATATGTCTGATTTAAGTAAGTAGATTATCTAACCATAAACATATACAGCCCCTAGGCATTAACGGCCCGGCAGCAGACTAAATAATTCTTGCCATCCAACCAACATGGTCTACTCAAGAAAGGCCTACGAAGACAGTATGAGGAACAAACCCAGCAAGAGAGCAAGTGCCATCATACTCGATAGTTGTGTTCCGCGACCCAAAACAAAACTCTCCCTTGGCCCCACATCTCCAACCATGGCCACCAACTTCTCTTTCCCTGCCATTTTCAAAGTTATATTTATTAATACCTTCATTTGGATTCTGAGAACATTTAAGAGAAAAAACAGCACGCAGATGACGCATTCAACAGACGGAAAGATGACAGCACATAGATGATGCACAACACACGGAGCAATGACAGCATACAGATGACGCATTCAGCAGGTGGGAAGATGACAGCACGCATATGGCGCATCAATATGTCTGAGTGGGGCATTGCAATTTCGAAGGAGGGATATGCATGCGAAACACGAGACATATCGCATGTAATGTTTTTTAATATTAAAGTATATCGAATACAATGCTAAAATGTTTTATTTTTAATATCTTCAGTTGCGCTGTGTAAAAGATTAGAAAAACAAAGCAGGTCCATGATGCATGAATGTAGGGACAAAATGACAACATGTCTCTACACAATAAAATTTCCAGTTTGACATTGACATCGACATCATTGACCTCCGCGTTTCAACTTATTATGAAACTTGCAACAGTTACAAGGTTATTGAGGAATTACGTTATTAAATGAGGTAAGATTATACGGTAAATTACGTTATTAAATTAGGTTAAATTATGTGTTACACTATTTTCATGTTTATAGATGTATTTATTTCTAAATTTAGATTTTTTTAATTATATATAATATCCGGACGGTTAGAATTTAATAAATACTAAAATGATAATTATAGTCTCTTTTCTTTTTCAATAAAAAAAATGGAGAGATGAGATTAAGTTAAATATCGGGACTATTTACCACATAGTCCCATGATTGTAATCTAAATGGGTGGTGTTGATGTCATAATAGGGATCCAATGGTTTCGATCAATAGGAACAATGGTCCTTTAAAGTTTAAGATGTTTTCATGAGCATTTTGTCAAAAGGAAAAGAAATTGAGCTTAGAGGTATCCAAGGGAAACCCTCTAAAGTGAATAGTTTTAATAGTATGAGAAAATTGCTAAAAAAGGCATACCATGGTATATTTACACAATTGTGTTCATTTAATGTTTAAACGTCTATATACTCTACCCTATAGTATCTCCAAAAAGTTATCATCA